>JAFMSR010000018.1:30500085-30560872 GCA_022818135.1 Saxidomus purpurata
ATACCTAACATTGATACATATGTATTTCCGCAAAAACTCGCCGACAAATCCGTCTGATTCGGTATCATCACACTAAAAGTTTTGTAAGGGTGTAACTGTTGGTTCGTAGAAAATTCTTGCATATCTACGACTAGTCTGGAGTTCCTTCCCCTTATTATCACGTAGTATCATAGGAAGTCGGGAGCTTAGTCTACGACGTTAATAACGTTGCGTCTTGTTTATACAATGACGTCAAATAAATGACAACGCAAACAACACATATTTCGCGCTAATTAAAGTTTACCTTTTATTTTATGATTCTAACGCAGTACCGATGTAACGTCGTTTCTGATTGGTGACGTCGTTTAAATTTGCGACTATTAAATAACGTATATATAGTCGCAAAATTCATACGGCATTTTAATTATCGCATTTAGACACACTGTGCGTTAGAAAAGGGATAACTATTTAGTGATTTTGATATTTGCGACCGTATATACGGTTTTAATGGTCGCAAACAGTTTTAACAGCTCCGGCTAACGCCGTCGCCGTTAAAAATATTTGCGACCATTAAAAACCGTTTCTAACGCAGTACCGATGTAACGTCGTTTCTGATTGGTGACGTCGTTTAAATTTGCGACTATTAAATAGCGTATATATAGTCGCAATATTCGAACGGCGTTTTAATTATCGCATTTAGACACATTGTGCGTTAGAAAAGGAATAACAATTTAGTGATTTTGATATTTGCGACCGTATATACGGTTTTAATGGTCGCAAACAGTTTTAACAGCTCCGGCTAACGCCGTCGCCGTTAAAAATATTTGCGACCATTAAAAACCGTATATACAGTCGCAAATATCAAAATTACAAAACAGTTATTCCTATAATATACAGTTGCAAATATCAAAATTACAAAACAGTTATTCCTATATTAAATGTCATTTAAAATTAAAAGTATTAGTAAATGTATATAATAAAAGGGTCATTATCAAAGAAATGTCATCAAGAATGCCTGTTTGGCTCCGCACTCGTATGATCCGATATACGACTCGAGCAAATCCAGCATTCTGGATCACATTACTATGCTAATAACCCTATTGTAGCATCATAAAAGGCCGTCAAAGACTTTTGTTTCAGTCCAAGCGACGTCAGACACAGTTGTACGAGTCTTTTGCATAAGTCCAATCACTGTCAAATGCAAAAAGATTATTTTTATATAATTTGTTAAACATCATAAGAATTTGAGTCAAAAGACATTCAAAAGCCTTTGAATAAGTCGTAACACCATAAAATGTTTTGTATATAAGCCGAAACACCGTCAGTGGTGTTTACATACAAATGTCCAAAGGTCTTCAATTGTTTTAGCATGAGTCCAAACACAGTCAAAGACGTTGTTCGAATTTTAGTTCAAACACTTTTTTATCACTTCAAATGCCGTCCGTTGTTTTTGCATGAGCCTAAATAACCTCAAAAGCTCGCGAATGTCCCCAAACGGCTAAACAACGCCAAACGACACATTTTTTTCTTTACAGAAGACAGTGATATGTACATGTAGAAGAAAACATGATCGTTTCAGTGACGAGAACACCTTCATTTTTTCATACATATGGACATTGAGCCTGTTCTGTCCAATGCGAAGCCTGGACACAATGCCTTATTATCACCCTCCAAGTTGACGCAAGTCATTCTCTCTGCATTTTCGTTCTTTAAAGCAGTGTGTGCCTTTCTTCATAGGTGACTATATCGAGTGACCGGCCGCCTCTGGCTCCTTGTTTGGCCAATAACTTGATCATTTAATTACAAAGAACATTACGTTGTGTAGGTATCAATAAAAGCACTATTTAGGGTCATTTTCCCCTTCTCACTAGGCAAGCGTGTTTAATTCTTTCACAAGGAATGGTAATTTGGCGCTAACCAAGACTTCCACGGCTGATAGAACATCTGTCAGAATGACCGTCATCTTCTACCGTGGAGTTAGTGCAATGACTGCCTGTTGGATTGCTAGTTTTCTTGGACCCACCATTTGTGTGCATGATGAAAACAGCAGAACCGCTATCTTGCGTAGCTTATACTGCAGAACTGCATACATGGGTTCACGTCTCTGATTGATAGCCTTGTGGTATCGTGGCTTCTTTCGTGGATCTTCTGTTTTAGTTTCGATCTGCAACATCTGTGCGAATAATAAAGTTTGACAGCCTAAACCTGCATGATTTCCTCAGTTCCGACTGGTCCAGAGGAGCCATTAGTTGTCCATAAAGCTTGCAAGTGCTTACTTTTATCAGCTTCCCGGATTCATGGATAAAGCTTCCTATGTATGCTCATGGCATGGTCTGACAAGAACCGGTACTAGGTTGTAAATCTTAAGAAGAGTTTTCATTGCAAAGCAGTCAATGTGGATAAATATCTCATTTCTGATACCATCAAGACCAAGATATTTCTTGGCTTTCAGCTGTTTTCGGGCTTTGTTTTACTCATTCAGGGTGATATGTTTACGTCATTCGGTGTATTCTGAAGGTGGAAAAACCAACAATCATGTCGCCGTATGTAGCTAGGCTCTTTTAGCACATAGGGTGGTCTTGTCTTTGACGGCGTTCTTTTCCCTAATTGAAAATGTGTCATGCATTGTGCTGGCTATAGCTACGTCCTCATTGATTGATTCGCCTCCTCTGACTTCGCCATTATAAAGCACACACGGACATGGATTTTCTGAGATGGATTGTTTATGGTATTTATATGCAATAACAAAATCCCTCCTTAATGGTTTACTCGCTTGATACAATTATGTATACAAATATAGGGAAGCAAATCATCCAACAACTGCTGCATGTCCTCATTCGTACCTGAAATACAGAACTCACGAATGAAAGAGTCACTATGACCAACAACTAGTTAGAAGAAGTTAATTAGATGTTTTGGGGGCCCGGTTGCTGTAGAATGATGAAAATGCACTTGTGCATTTGGACGCATTTTCGAAAATTTAGTGGAAATGGCGTGATTTCGAGATAAGTTTGGTTTCAACGCGATAAGTTTAAATATTCTGCTAGCGATTTAATTATTGTAGGTCAGTTCTACAGCCGGAGACTGTCAGCAGAATCTAGTTCGCTAACACGTTAGGCAGTAACTTCGTTGCTCACAACTTTCACAATATTCTCGACATTTTCGCATGATCCGGTCATAACAAAGTAGAGATTCTATAAATTTAGTGTTTGAAAACTTGTTAAAGTAGATCTATGTACTCACGCCGTTTCGCATATAAAGCTATGTTGCGCATCACAATCAGCGTCATTCCAGTAGGAGTGACCTTTGTTGTAGCTGATGACCAAACAGTTCTGGTTGCCCCCGACATTATCTGGTCTACCAGGACCCCAATTTGTATAGGTAATAGGTACACTAGCACCGTCTGACGTCATCCATCTCCATGCGTTCTCGTTAATGATGTCAGTGCCTGACAGCCAATACGATTCGTCGATGTGTGACCCTTAATTTAAAGTTAACATATTCAGAATCCCTTCTTTTGGGGGGGAACTAGATCTAGATTAGTCATTGCATTGAATTTTGGCATATTTCTCTAATGAAAATAAATTTTGTGTTGCTGTCTGTTGTCATGTCTACAAATGAAAAAGCTGAATTCCGCTTTTTCACGCTATGTAAAAGAGAAAGATGTAAAAGTTATTAGATTTTTAGCAAGGCTTTTTCTCGTAATAACGAGATAAAGAAGTCGATTTTATAAAAAAAAAAGCATGCTTCCGTTGTTTCTAATCAAAATCGATTTGATCTTGGAAAGGTGATTTTTTACTTCAATACTGGTTGAATGGTGATCGATTCTCAGTCCGCGTAACACGTTTATAAGACATGCTTAATACCTAAAACGTGTACGTTTTTTAATATAGATCTAGATCTACGTCTAAATTAACACATTTAACGAGCAAAGAAGTAGTTTTGCCACACAAAACAAGTCGGTATTTAAAAGCAATGATTAATGGATAACGGACTTAAAAACTTACCGTGAAATTTTGTCAGAATTCCTTCAATTACTGTCTCCTCTGAAGCATTTTCTACTACTGCTAGTTCACTCCCCAACAACCGGCAGTACATCTAAACATCAGAAATCATGAAGAAAACGAATAGTGGCAATTAATTAACATTCCTGCCTTCTTATGAATTGTTACCTAAATTATTTAAACAGCCTTCCGAATGCATATGAATTTTTGAATACAATGTCCTCTATTTAGTATCCTGCTTGAGAAAGGCACGTTGCCGATGTGCTAGCCGATGTTTATGGTTCAATGTAATGTGTGGAAATGATACTTAGCACCGAAATCATTTTTTAACGAATTTCTACATATATGTACTAGTATATAAACCACTAGTAAAAATAAGCTGTCAGTTTTGCATGAATACAGTTACCTTAGCCTCCATCCAGCTTGCTTCGAGCGCTGCGATCTTGTAACATCCACTACCATGGTGCTCAAATCCATCCAGACAGTCCGCAGATACTTTACATATAAAAAAAGTCTTCTTTCATTTTAAGTTTTAAAAAATCCTTTGTTCACAAAAACAGTCACACAAAAAAACACGAATAATCACATAGTCTCTTAAACAAACTAAATATCGTTATATAACTGTGATCACATTGAAAACATGACATATCTGAGTTAACATCTACATTTGTGCAAGTCCAGCATTTTTGTGTATCATTTCAGTCTTTTGAAGTCTTAAGAGTTGTGTTGACGACACCAGTTGCATTTTGACTGTCACTTTTAAACAGGAGAAGAAACTTTTAAAACCAAAACAGTTACACAATGTATGTTTGCAAAGAAGAACAGAACATTTTATTTAGACCTGATGAACAAAAGTACATGCATATAAAAACAAAATGTTATGCGACATGTCAGAAAGATCATATAATTACCTTTAACGGCTAAATGAACGACAATGATAATGTATGATAGAGGTGCCATTTTATGAAGTCTCTAAAGTCGTTGTAATTGTAGAAACAATGCTAACATATTTGACGTACATGTATAGATAAACATTTAGGTCAAGTCGTTAAGAAAAGCTTTTCTATATGTATACTTTGCGTTTAGTTTAACATATTTTAAGGCATCGAGCACATATGTATACAAAGACATATATTCACAACGTTTGTAATTGTTATACTATGTGTACACATGTGTATATTTTGAAATAAGATATGTTTTAACTTAGTTTATACTAATTTATTTATTCTCGATTGCGAAACAAGTTATTACAACTTAGATTAATCGCTCTCGAGACTCATTCCAGATGGAATCAACCTCGAAGAGAGAGAGGCAATGTAGAATTATTGTGTCTTGCCTAAGGACACTACCGACATGGCTATGGTAGGGATCGAACCCGGGGCCCTTCGATCCTGAGGCGAACGCGCTACCACTGTGCCACGGCGGCTCCACATTTGTTTACTTGGACCCGCCATTAGTGTGCATGGTGCAAATACCATCACCACTATCTTTTATAGAAGCTTTTGTAGAGCTGTCTTTGTACACATAGGTCAAATGTTCTAATTGATAACCTTGCGATATCGTGTTTTCTATCCTGAATCTTTTTTAATTTCAATTTTAAACTATCTGCTTGGGATTAAGGAACTGTAGTGCGGATTCCAAAATTTGACAAATTAAACCTCCATTTGGATTCATTCACAAAGCTCTCTATTTTCAGACGTTTCATTGTTTGACGAAGCTTTGTTTTCATGATGTGGTCTGGCAAGTCCGAGCTTTGTTTTCATGGCGTGGCCTGGCAAACCCAAGCTTTGTTTGCATGCATACTTTAGCATACACCCCTTCATTTACAGAGTTTCACAATATTTCAATGTCATGTATATTAAGCCTATAATCGCGAACATTTCAGTGCATTCTTTACGAGAGGATTGTCCTATCATAAGCCGTAAAACGTTTTAACAAATCTCAACGGATGACGTTATTGTGAAGTTTTCGAGGAACTACGTTTGCTGCTTAAGCTCGACTTCAGGCAAGTGAACCTAAAACACATGTTGTACGTGTGTTAAACGTCTATGAGCATTGAAAATTTGTGAATCGACTAGGAAATGATAAAACACTTAATATGCTTTAACAATTTTAAATAACAATACAAATGTATATTTATCCGAGTTCAACCTTTGTGCTAGTTTATTTATACAGTACCGTGTAGTACTTTTTTTCTTAAAGTGTACTGCCGTAGTATCCCCTAGATTTCGGCTTGTCCCAGTTTCAGCTTTGGCTATATGCGACTTAAATATTCCGCTGAAAGTTTCACCTAAACATGCAGGCTCCTTATCTTCAGGAATGCCGCTCTTCGTGACGGTACCAGCTTTCTATTTGGTAACAGTGTGATAGAGCTGCAAATGACTTTTCTGTGTTTATCTGAACGCAACAATCTTCTGTCCGTTCTTAAAGCGCGTCTATAGCTTGCTGCATCTTGAAAGTAGCAGTTGATACATAGGCATCTGTACATCGGAGCACAAGGTCGTTGACATAGAGAACAACTTTGGCCCCTCTATGAAAACCAAGTCATTTATGAAAAGGTTAACAAACTTTGATAACCATATTCCTCATTTAGGGCACCACGTTGTTTGAAGAGTACAGGACGTTGTATCACATCATCACACACTACTCTTGCCCTTCTGATGAATAGATAGGACTTGGACCACTTTATTCCTCCGATCCCATTCCGTAGTAATTTCTAAAGAGGGCCGCCAATCCAGACTTGAGATCAATCCAAGAAACAAGTCTAACTGTTTTACTGAGAATGCATCCTCAATCTCCCGGGCAATTTAGCAATATGTAGTCTGGTCTCCCGTGGAACGGGATTGTCTGAAGCCCGCCAATTGGTAGCCATAATTTTAGTGTCACCAAGTTCAACTTCTTTTGCTGATTTACAATGCTATCTATAGTTTTCGCAGCCATAGTTATGAGACTGTTTGGTGATACCTTACATCGATCGTTCCAGGGATAAGGGAGTTTACCTTGTCTCCAGCTAAGGTTGTCGATCTTAAGAAGATTGTTCATCGCGAAACAGACATCTTGGGTTATCAACTCATTTCTGATGCCATCGTTACCAGGATATTTCTTTGTTTTGTGTATCTCGTTATACGTGTATGTCTATGTCTTATTCATTTGTGTTATAAATATTACTTTATTCTACAGAGTGGGTTGGGGGGAGCTTAAACACGCCCGAAATATCGCCATATGTAGCTAGGCGCTTTTAGCACACAGGGTAATCTAGTCTTTGGCGGTGTTATTTTCCCGAATTGAAAATTTGTCGTGGACTAAGTGCTGAATAGGACTACGCCCTCATTTATCAATCCTCCGGATGCACAGCCTTAGATACATCCTCGGACTTCATCATTATAAAGCACGCCAAGAACAAAGTCGTTCTTACATTGATATACATTGTATATAATGTAGAAATGATGGAATCACTCAACAATTGCATACATTTATAGGTTTACTCGCTTCATATGATCTTTTTACACAAATATAGGGACTCAAATTACCCAACAACTTCTAAATGTCCTCTATCATACCTGAAATGTAGAAAACACGAATGAAAGAGTCATTATAATACCTTCATAAATAAACTTACATCTTATACACTTTATTGATAAACTCGGTACTTCTCAAATTTGCTAAATAGTTTTAAAACGGATCTTGAAAATAGAACTACCACTTGGAAAATATGTTTTGTTCATTTCTAAGTACACTAGAATAAGTTACAATAAGTTTATTAGATGATCCGTGATATAAGATGATTTAGAAAGATGAAAACGTACTAAGAATATTTTGTTCTGTAACTTATTTTGTTATTCTGAAGATTTTACGGACGGATATGTCGTTTAATAATGTTTCGTTAGCGGAAGTGGAGAAATTTCGAAATAAGTTTGGTTTCAACACGTTAACTTGATATATTTTGCTAGACTAAGGGACATAATGTAAACGAATATTGGCAATCGCAACAAACATGGGTCGGTCAGCCTGCAATGTCACTAGTTCGCTCGTGAAACTTGCAGCACAAGAAAACATTGGCAGTAACCTCGTCGTTCTCAACTTGCATAATATACTGGACAATTTTGATCAAGTCATGTCCCAGAAGATTCTCAATAAATATGAAAGTCTTTGAAAACTTCTTGATCATCAAAATAATATTTGTGATATCTAGATCTAGTGTACTCACGCCGTTTCACATATGAAGCTATGTTGTGCATTACAAACAACGTCATTCCAGTAGGGGTGACCTTTGTTGTAGTTTATGACCAAACAATTCTCGTTGCCCCCGAGATTGTCTGGTCTACCATGTATCCAATTTGTATAGGTAATAGGCACACTAGCACCGTCTGACGTCATCCATCTCCAAGAGTTTTCATTGATGATGTCAGTGCCTGATAACCAATACGATTCGTCGATGTGTGATCCTTAATTTAAATTCAAAATATTCAAAATTATTAACTGTAGTAGTCATTGCATGTTTACCATTTTCTCTAATAAAAACAGTATGAAGAAAATATTTTTGAGTCTAGAGACAGACTTGTTGTTTGTTGTCATTTTGTTTTAGATAAATTTCATTTAATACAAGTCTAAATTTAATATTGCTTCAATATCAAATCTTTCAAAATAAGTGCACGCTTGCATGTGATAAAATATCCAGTTTTCAAGCTATTCATTTTTTTTATCTTCAATTGCATTGGTGTCTGTGTAAGTAGAAGATCCACTTCAGTTCGCATAATTTATTAATGAGACGTACTTTATTTCTAAAAAGGAATGTATGCGTTTCTATCTAGATTCTACATCATTGACTAGAAAAGATGTTGTTTTGATTAATGGATAACAGACTTAAAAACTTACCGTGAAATTTTGACAGAATTCCTTTAATTACTGTCTCCTCCGCAGCATCGTCTATTACTGCTAGTTCACTCCCCAACAACCGACAGTACATCTAAACAACAGAAACATAAAGAAAACGAACAGTGGCAATTTTAACAAACTGTAGCATTAACATTTCCGCCTACTTAGGAATCGTTTAATATTGAATTTTCAAAATCAATGTACTCTATTCAGTATTCTGCTCGTTGTCGATGTGCTAGCCGTTATTATCGTTTTGGTTCAATGTGATCATGTGTAGGAATGATATGTTTGCACCGAAATCATTTTTGGACGAACTGCTTTCCACATATATAAACAGCTAGTATAAATAAAGAGTCGTTTGTGTATGTAACAAGAGCTGTCCATAAGACAGCACGCTCGACTATCGTCGGTGCTTGCTAATAAAACAAAACTTTTATCAGTATAATAGCAAAACAAAATTCAACTGACTCTTAAGTATGAACTAGAAAAGTTTAATCATAAAAAAGTCAAAATATTTCACTATATTTTTAATTTTTGGTAAATTAATTGTTTGATACAAAATGTACCCCTGAAAACTGTTGCTAAGTTTGATATGACTACCATAAGTGGCTATTGAAGAATGTTCATGACAGTACTTTGCCTGCAAAACTTAAATCAACTTTTCAGTCAACCAAGGGCCATAATTTGCACTAAATTTATACAAAAGTTATTTGACTTGACTGTGTGACACCCCTAAAGACATAATTGAAGTTTCAAGTCAATATCATAAGGCAAAACTTTAAACAAAGCTGCAACGCTGACGCCGATGCACAAGTGACTGTAATAGCTCTCCATATTCTCCGAATAGTCGAGCTAAAAACAGCTACCTTAGCCTCCATCCAGCTTGCTTCGAGCGCTGCGATCTTGTAACATCCGTTACCATGGTGCTCAAACCCATCCAGACAGTCCGCAGATACTTTACATATAAAAAAGGTCTTCTTTAATGTTCAGTTTTAAAAAATCCTTTGTTCACAAAAACACACACACACACACGAACGATCACATAGGCACATAAACAAACTACATATACTTGGTATGACCATTTTGGAAACATCAGATATTTTAGTTATTGACATCTACATTTGTGCAAGTCCAGTGTTTATGTATCATTTAAGTTCTTTTCAAGTCTTAAGACTTTTGTGGACGACACCAGAAGCATTTTGACTCTAACCTTTAACCAGGACAGGAAACTTAAACAAAACAGTTTACACTATGCATGTTTCTGTCGATATAACTGAACAGGACAGAGCAGAGCAGAACAGAACATTTCCATTTAGACGTGATGAACAAAATAAGATGCATACAAAAACAAATGCTATGTGACGTGTCGGTGACATCCTATAATTACCTTTAACGGTTAAAATTAATCCAACGACAATGAAAGAGAGATGTGCCATTTATGAAGTTTCTCATGAAAGTCGCTGTAATAGTTAAGAAGTGATAATGACCTACATATATATTGATAAGCATTTACATGATTTAGGTCAGGATTCGGTTGTTCGAAACTTTAACCAGCGATAAAAACAAGAGTCGATTAAAATATGGGGTTGTATTTAAACAGTTTGAAAGGCTTTATGCTATATTGAATATATTAAGGTCAGTGCAAAACTAAAATATCTTTAAAGTAAACTCAAAACAGCACACTAGTTTTTCCCACATCAGTTAGAATTTTGAACTTAAACTTAAAAGCCGGTCAAATTTTCGAACAGCCGGATCCAGGTCGTTAAGAAAAGTTTATCTCTCTTATTATGAGTTTAGACAAACCATATTTTAAGGCATCAAGAAAATATGTTAATATAAAGGTATTTATTAATAACGAAACAAAACGCGATTGGGCCGGGCCACAATTTCTTACGACTTAGCAAACGGCGCTTCCATTTTGCTTTAAATCGTCACTGATTAGAATGATGATGTCCCAGTCTCTTTTAGAATAGGATAACCATAGAACCATGTTCTATTCACTCTAAACAATGTTGACATATGACTTTCTTTCGCATTTTAGTCCTTTCTTCATGACAAATAGTTTTCAGAAAGCCTTTCTTATTTTTTGCAATAGATCTATCATTGAAAAAATACTGCGCTATATTTCTAACATGTACTTATCAATTTAAAAAAAAAACAAAGTTATGAACGTTTTTAATTGGTACAAATAAAGGTCAATTACGTCGGTGAGATATTATTCTGGGTAAAATTAGAGCTTCTTGTAATTGTGGTCCAGGGACTTTAATGATAGTTCGTTTTACATCTATCTATCTTTGTATGTTTATAAAATAATAATTTAACGAATTCCAGTACAATAGTAACACCGATACGAAATAGTTATAAGTTCGAAAAAGCTTTCACAAAAAGGTTACCGTTACCATGATTTGCGCCAAACATCCACATAACTTTACAATGGTATCCCAGATCTCTCAAATAATTACAGTGTATAATACCACATGAAAACAATTATAAAACAAGGCACTGCATATCAATATCCTAATATCCTGTCACCTATCTGGCTCTTGTGTTTCATTTCGTCAAGAATTGTCTGTTCAAAAGAGTTAGTTGTTTATGTTATACTGTTCTGTGTCATGCCGAATTTAAATGAAAACTAGACCTATCACAAAATGTGATTAATACCCCCGAAAGACCGCTTTATCAAAGTTATAGTAGTAACAAAACGCCTTGCAAAAAAACCCAAAATAGAGATATGGTTCTTGCCAATAACTCTGTAATTTGTCAAGATATAGTTACAGTTCTTTTACATTGCACTTCATCGCATTGTGCTTGACCATTGCATGAAGTTGTATTGAATTCCAACAAGTAGTTTTCAAGTTATGCTCCGGACAAGAAAAAGTAACAAAGGGCAATAACTCTGTAATTACTCAAGATAGTGTTATGTTTTTGTACACTGCACGTCTTCTCATTATACTTAAACATTATATGAAGTTGTATCAAATTCCAACCTGTAGTTTTCAAGCTATGCTATGGACGAGTAACAAAGGGCAATAACTATGTAATTAGTCAAGATGGAGATTAGGTTCTCCGGACAAGGAATCCGACCGACCGCCCGACCGACCGATCGATCGACCAACCACCGGGTGACGCCTATATCGGGGTATAATTATGTCATTTTATATCCTAAGATACGGAGTTGGTCATATGTTTATTGTGTCTATGACAAATTCAGTAGTATATTCTTAGATGCTGCAAATAAACATGCTCCTATTAAGAAGAAGAAAGTTTTACACAAACCAGTACCTTTTATGAATAAAGTTTTAAAACAAGCCATATATAAAAAAAGGATGCTATTAAATAAATTCAATAAATATAAAAGTTCAAAAAATTGGGAAAACTACAGAAAACAGAGAAACCTAGTTACAAACATTAGAAGGAAATCCATGAATAAGTATTTTCTAGATAGATGTGTAGGCGGGTGTAAATCTAAAGATTTTTGGCCAACTGTTAAGCCATTTTTAACAAATAAAGGTAATAAAAACCAAAAAGATACCATCTTGTGCGAAAATGATAATTTGATTAACAACCAAGAAGAAGTCTGTGAAGTGTTTAATGATTTTTTCGTAAATGTAGCTAAAGACATAGGTAATGACTCAGTTCCAGTAGATAATTCGCATCCTAGTATATCCAGCATAATTCAAAACAAAACTAATACAAATGACTTAAATTTTAATGAAGTAAGTGAAAAATTTATTAGTAAACAAATTGATAGTCTCTGCATCAAAAAAGCCACGGGCAATGACGGAATCTCATCTAAGCTAGTAAAATTGGCAAAACCATCTATAGTGGAACCGCTGACAGTTTTAGTAAATAAATCTTTTTCAGAATCAGTGTTTCCAAATAATCTAAAAAAGGCAGAAGTTACGCCGTTACACAAAAAAAGTAGTACTCTAGACAAAAGCAATTATAGGCCAGTAAGCATCCTTCCTATTATTTCTAAAATCTTCGAAAGGGCTATAAATGCACAATTAGTAGAATTTTTCAACCAACATTTTAATATATATTTGTCAGCTTTTAGAACAGGCTATGGGTGCCAAACAACCCTTCTAAAAGTAATAGAAGAATGGAAAAAAGCTCTTGATGACAACAAATACGTTGCAGCTATTTTAATGGATCTTTCTAAAGCTTTTGATTGCCTTCCGCATGATCTACTTCTTTTAAAACTTAAAACTTATGGAATTTCTGAAAACGCCATAAATCTTCTCCGTAGTTACCTTTCAGACAGAAAACAATGTGTTAAAATTGGATCCTTTAAAAGTAGTTTCAAAGATATTTTCAAAGGTGTGCCCCAAGGCTCTATTCTTGGTCCAGTTCTGTTCAACATTTTCATTAATGATATATTCCACTTTGTAAACAACTGTGACCTTTTCAACTATGCAGACGATAATACTGTTTCATGTTCAGGCTATAACCTAAATGAAGTTAAATCTAACTTAGAGAAAGACAGTCTAAACCTGATTCACTGGTTCAAAATAAACAAAATGAAGGCCAATCCAGAAAAATTTCAAGGAATATCAATAGGTAAAAAAACACACAAAGAAAACATATGTTTTAAATTAGATAATATTGAAATTAATTGTGATGATGAAGTCAAACTATTAGGAGTAACTATAGATTTTAAGCTTAACTTTAACTCCCAAATATCAAATTTATGTAAAAAAGCCTCTAGACAGCTAAATGTTCTTAAAAGAATAGGTCACCATATATGTAAACTTGGAAAATTAAACATCTATTATTCTTTCATTTTATCTAACTTTAATTTTTGTCCACTAACATGGCATTTTTGTGGTGAAGTAAATACTAAGAAAATAGAAAAAATACAGGAAAGAGCACTGCGCTTTATTTATAATGATCATATATCAGACTATAATACTTTACTCTCAAAATCCAAATTACCATCGCTTAAAATAAGGAGAATCAGAACAATGGCTTTAGAAACTTTCAAAATTATAAATAAACAATGTCCAGTTTACCTCCATGATTTGATTCAAATTAAACAAAATGCTTATTCTTTTAGATACACAAATACAGCTGTAGTACCGCAGGTAAGAACATCTAGCTATGGACTCAACTCCTTCCGCTCAGGGGCTGCAAGACTCTGGAACTCCATGCCCCAACATTTTAGGGATGCAAATAATTTTAACCAATTTCGGAGTCTTGTAGCATCCTGGGACGGAGGGGGTTGTGCATGTAGTTCCTGCGGGGACACTTAATCCTTTTTCGGTTTTGTTTCATGTTTTTGCTTTTTGCTTTTTTTTCCCGAAGTGCTTTTTGCATAATTTTTGTGTTCCTTTAGTTTGCTTATTTTTCCAGTCATTTATATACTTGCGCTGCACTTAAGTTTTCTTTTGTTTTGTGTTTGCCTCTATGGCAGCTTCCCCTCTACCAATATGGTTCCTGTACTAGAATACTATGTATGTGTGTGAAAGTTGCTGATCAGTTCCCTCCAAATCTGATTTGGAGTGATAAATGTTTTAAGAAATTTCTTACCGGTCGCACTTTTGTGTTTCTTTTGCTTTCAGTTTTTTACAATTAACTTCTTATGGCAGATTTTAGACTTCAAGTCAAGATCAGCAGCTTTCACACAATTCTTAAATTTCAAACAATTTTTAAATATTTTTGACACTTCTTTTAAAATGTTTTTTTTGCCTCCTTAGCTTGTCATAATGCATGATGTAAGGTCTTTTAATTTATTATCTTAAATAATCATTTAAAATTAATTATTTAACTTAAGGAAATGTGATAATGTAATGTATTATAATAATAATTTGATAAAGTATGTTATTTACTAAGATTTTTAGCTATTTCAAATATGTGATAATATGTGAAAATTGCATGAATTGTTTATTTATTGTTGTTATCAAGTCGGTCAAAAGCTATACATAGCTTATGTTTATATTGTTATTGTAACATGCCGACAGAAAATAAACTTTGTATTTGTATTTGTATTTTGTATTTGTTTATCGCATATTCTACGATCGTATATAGCAAGGAAGTTGTGAGGTTGAATCGTATGTCCTCGCCAGCATAGTCTATCTACCAAAGATATGGAAGTCTCTATGTTTACTGTAAGGTTTATATACTGAAGCAGGAACGTAGAATATACATTCTACGTTCCTGGCTAAAGCAACTATTAAGAAAGATTTTGCAAATGTTCCCGGTGCTGTCAGTTGTACGAACCACGATCTTAATCGAATACATTTGTTGTAAGTTTTCTTTTTTTTTCGTTGCAGATGAATTCGTAGGAAATATGCACATCATGAATCATGATTGATTGTAAGTTATATGCTTCAATTTCGATAAAGCACTCCAAGACATAGATTATTTCGATTCTTAGAAGCCGATTTTTTGAAAACTATCGTAACTACTACGGACCTTTTTTCAGTTCGGCGGTAATGTGTAAAACAGCATAAATAGTAGCTGTTGGAATTCACTCCCCTATTCGGGCAACCATTCAAGATATCAAACATATCTATATTATACAAACTTATTTTAGTTTAATCATCTAATACATAAAATATAAAAAGAAATACCTGACTGACATTATGCAGAAGACGTCAGATTCAGAACCTAACAAAGCAGCCAATCGATTTAAATGCGTACCGTTAATTTGAACTGTACAACGTTTTAACGTGGAGTAATGACGTCAGTGTGATGACGTAAACGTTTTCATTCATAGTTTTGTCTTCGGAATCAAAACATTGTATGACTGTTAATCCTTAATTTCTTGGCCTTTTTTAAGGAATTATTATACCGTAGGCATATTAGAATAATATATAACCACCTGTATTCTATGAGTGACACTCTGAGACGGAACCGTAGATAGGGCAGTATAATGTCGTTGAGTAGGGATATGACATGTGACTTCAAGCGCCTGTTGACTGGGGTCAATAACAACAACAACAAATCAAGCATTTCTCAACTTTAATCATTTTCATGAAATTGTAACATAAGGGGTATGTATTTTAATCTATATTGTAATGTAGCATTTCAATATATCTGTCCGTAACACAAGTGAGCCCTTTTATTCACAGTCACATGAATTTGGACCCCCGGCGCGATCAGCCCCATCATGATTCATGGTATTCTCTAGTCTATTTCGACTTCGAAGGCAAACCGCATTTACAGGCTGATATTTTATAGTTGTTCACCTTCTACGAATTAGTCTAAAGGTGTGACAGTTATAATATATCAGATCTGTGAAAGGGGTCACACTGAAACGCCAAATTAATTAGGCTAGGTATTCTCGGCTTCGCACATCCGGGTACTGAAAAAATATTTACATTCGGGATAGGTGATTCCTCGGCTGTCATCACTGGTCTCTATGCCACTTTGAATAATGTAATAACCAAGATTAGAAATGAAAGAAGACGACGATCTTCCATCACCTTGAAACTATCAGATTGTTTTTATAATAATTCTATGTTGTCAAAAGCTTTTTGTTTCGTTTAAAATAAATTTAAACTTGCATACGAGTCAACGGTAAAGTCCGAGTTTTCACCTTTTACCGAATGAAGAAACGAACACGACCTAATAATCCGATTGGTTAACTGGTCAGTATGACGTCACGGCGAAGCCGAGAATAATAAAATCTCATTACCTATGTAAAACAATATTGTTGCTCTAAAGTCGGCGTCGTTCTAAAGTCGTGCATGTACAATATCCCGTATTTTTCATTAAAAGAATACTTTCAGGATTTCACATTCGTTCCTTCAATGAAGTAAAATAAGAACAAAGAATTTGACTCTCTCCAAAACTGTGAAGACAAAAGCATGTTATAAGACTAAGGATAGTGTTGAACTATTCTCGGCTTCGCACATCTGGGTACTGAAAAAATATTTACATTCGGGATAGGTGATTCCTCGGCTGTCATCGCTGGTCTCTATGCATCTTTAACTTTGCATAATATAATAACCAAGATTAGAAATGAAAGTAGTCGACGATCTTCCGTTACCTTGAAACTATCTGACTATGTTGTCAAAAGCTTTTTGTTTTGTTTAAAATTAATTTAAACTTGCATACGAGTCAACGGTAAAGACCGAGTTTTCACCTTTTACCGAATGAAGAAACGAACGTGACCTAATAATCCGATTGGTTAACTGGTCAGTATGAAGTCACGGCGAAGCTGAGAATAAGAAAACAAATAAAAGAAATGCAGTTTTACCACAGGAATCTGAAATGTTTTTAATCTTTTATAAGGTTTTGGCAAATGTTCGGTCAGTGGTCAATTATGTAAACATAAACACGTGTTTATATTTAGCATTTACTGAGGGGGCGTATAATGAGGGGGTGTACAGTAAACATTGATAATATTTCAGATTCCTGTGGTTTTACCTACTACAGTCATTCATTTATATATAAAATAATCAAAAAATAATGCGCACTGCATTGTGTCAATACTTTTTTAACACCTCCCAATATAAAATGAGTATATTTTTAGAACATTTACTGCAGGTGCTTGTGACATCAAAATGTCCCGTGAAAGAACCAATGAAAATGCACGACTTTTGGTGGACAGTTCAAAACAAAAATTGCTGACCTTTTAAATGAAAACACACCATTCTCTCAAATATAAATCGATTGTATATGTCAAATTACCCCCACATTACAAACAATAACCACAGCCATTATAACTGGCTGAACAATATAGAAAATGTTTTCAATTTTCTTTGTGGTATGACTTAATCCATTTTCATGCACGACTTTCAGCATATGAAGCATATAGCAAAAAACCCTGGCGCACAATGAGTTGGGCTAGGCCCTATCTACAATCAAATTGCGATAAAAAAATCATTTTTAAAAAACACCCACCAAGCATACATGTGCTTAGCCTAATTAATTTGGCGTTTTAGTGTGACCCCTGTCACAGATTTGATATTTTATACTAAGGCAGTCTGACCAAAAGGCTAGGTAGACGTACATATATTTCGTACCAGGCGCTTCTTAAAATCGTTAAAGCCATATATTTCACACCTACCGCGAGAGACAAATGACAAACTCGTGGAAAGTTTACATTGCTGTAACATTATCCTAAATGATATATACTTTAATATGTCTTTGTAGCACTTGTATGACAAATTAAACTTTGTGGCCGGCTTTAACACATGATTTATGTTTGCAGTAGGAAACTTTGACTGAAACAATGACAAGGTTTGCAAGGTTTGGCAAGGGGAACAAACCTGTTCATGATGCATCTCACTGGTCTGAGATGAAAAAGGGAAGTAACAATGCGCAGGAAGCAGGAGTAACAGAACCTGAGAAAAACGAAAGTTGCAATAGTGCTGGCCCTCCGAAATCTCCGCTGAAAGGTGTGATGAATGATAAGGTATTCAAGAAGTCCAAACATGATAAAGGAAATTTTTCCAAGAGTCATTCAAAATATCCAGGTAGTGGCAATAAGTTTCACAAGGGTGGCAAAAGGGACCTGGCTGAGTTAGAGTGTTACAACTGTCACAAAAAGGGACACAAAGTGTCTGATTGTCCGGAGCCATCGGATGGGAAACAACTTGAGGTACAGTGTTATAACTGCAAACAGAAAGGACACAAATCTTTCAAATGCCCAAAAGCGCCACAAAAGAGGCAAGATAAACAGAACTTCATGAAATTTGATAAAAAGAAAAGAGAGGACTGGAAAGCCAAAAGAAGTGATCACCGGCGACAGAAAAGACAATCTGATGCTCAAACTAAACTGGTAACTGATTAAAAATAATAATATGATATAATTGAACCTGCTTTAAAGTATGTATGTTGTAATATCCTAAACTGTCTTTTTTTAAGAAAGATTGGTCTGCTTTTAAGCTTCAGTTGTCAATTTAACCTTTTTACATGATGCAAGTAACTAAAATTCACAGAAGTAAAAAAAGAAATTTACTGGAAAGCGTTTTTATCTTACCTGGCACAAAGTGCCAGTGCAAGCTACTGGGACCACTCACCATCTCCTCTGCATGAAACCACTTAGCCAATGTTGATGAAACTTGGCAGAGATGCTCCTTGCATGAAGTTCTACCAAAGTTTATTCCATGCAGAACTCTGGTTGCCATGGCAAAGGAAAGGAAAAAATTATATTATCTTCTCAAAACCACAAGGCCCAGAGCTTAGATATTTGGCATGTATTGTAGCATTGCCAAGTTGACCTCTCACCTGATGACCTTTGGGCCAAAATTGACCAGTTCGTAGGCGGTCACTTGATTTTATATATAAAGCTTATAAGAAATTATTATAAGAAAAAGGTTAAAAATCTTCTTCTGAAACTACAAGGCCTAAAGCTTAGATATTAAGCATGTGGCATTGCCTAGTGGTCCTCTACTAACATTGTTCAAATTATGGAGCCCAAGTCAAAACTGACCCTGCCCTGGGTCATTTATTTTTACAGTGGCTAAGTGGAGATTTTTTTAAAATCTCTGAAACCACAAGGCCTAGAGCTTAGGTATCTAGCTAGAGTCTAGAGTCAACATTGACCCCCCACAAACCTGGGGGTCACTTGATTTAACATAGGTTTATATAAGAAAAACTTGAAAATGCTTCTGGTCTAGAACCACTAGGCCCAGAGCTTAGATATTTGGAATATAGCATTGTGTAGTGGGCCTCTATGAAGATTCTTTAAATCAGAACCCCAAGGTCAAATCCAGGTGAGTGATATAGCCTATAGGGCCATCTTGACCCTCCTGTTCAAATAGGTAGTTTGCTATAGCTAATAGCTCATTGATTTTATTTGAAAAATGCTCACAACAACACCTGTTACCAGTATATATGTTTAAGATTTTTTATCTTTGGTACCTGATAATCCATATGACCAACACCCCCTGAAGAGTTTAGATATTTTAGGTTTCGGAGGATAGTGCAAGATACAGAACGTGTCCCCTTCCAGAGACACCCCCTGGTTCTTTAACATGCCTGGTGTACAGCGCTAATACGTCATACCTCGGTTTATAGATCTCATTCGAAAGACCATTAGTTATGTTAGTGGAGGTGGGGGATCAAACCTTCGATCCCTAGATTACAAGTCCTGTGCATAACCACTGGACCACTGATCGGTTCCAGTTATCAAGAAATCAACCTAGACTTTTTTTACTTTCAGCACTGTTACAATTGCCGGGAGACTGGTCACAAATTGTCAGAATGTCCTGAAATAAAGAAAGATGTAGAGCAGGGAACCGATATATGCTTCAAATGTGGTTCAACGGAACATACTGTAAAGAAGTGTAATATGAAACTGCCTGCAGGTACGTTCAAAGAGATCTTGATTCTTTTTAAAAGTAACATACATGTAATGTATTTGTACATGTACTGGTTTATTAGTAATTCTTGCACAAAAAATGAACACATTCATAATTTTATATTATGTACAACACCAATGAATACTAATAAACCCATGAATTTTGCACAGGACAAATTTAAGTTGTACAGTGACGTAGTAAACTTGTCTGATTGTCAACTGGTTCCATAGCTAACGGTATATTATGAATGATGCCATGAAAAGGTTACAAAAATCTGTTTATAGCTACATTGAGCAAGTATTGTGAAAAGATTATTTTTATTCTTTATACATATAACATATGAAATTCCTACAAAAATTAGATATTATATTAGTTAGTAAATATTCACCAAAGTTTAGTATATTTATTGGACGTATAGGTTAACTAGATGGGTGTTCAGTAGAACACTTGTGTCGCCCTCTTATGCTTTGTCAGAATAACCAATAATTTTGTGACAAAATCCAAGTACAAAAAGGGGCATAACTTTGTCAAATATGACCTTGACCAACAAAATTTGGCAGCATGATGATGCTTATGTCATAAGCATTACAACTTGAAAGTTTGATGAAGAAATCTTAAGAAATGGCAAAGTTATAGCCAACATTACATTTTCGTGACAAAATCTAAGTACAAAAAGGGGCATAACTCTGTCAAATATGACCTTGACCAACAAAATTTGGCAGCATCATGACCCTTTTGTCATAAGCAATACAATTGTAAAGTTTGATGAAGAAATCTTAAGAAATGGCAAAGTTTTAGCCAACGTTAAGTTTTCGTGACAAAATCTAAGTACGAAAAGAGGCATAACTCTGTCAAATATGACCTTGACCTACAAATTTTGGTGGCATCATGACTCTTTTGTCATAAGCAATACAATTGTAAAGTTTGATGAAGAAATCTTAAGAAATGGCAAAGTTATAGCCAACGTTAAGTTTTTGTGACAGACCGACGCACGGAAGGGCAAAGGGATCCCTATGTATCACCGTTTCTCCGAAAGGGCGACACAAAAACAGTTAGCTGATCAGTTACAGTTAAAACAAGGCAGTTTTCCTTTTGTTAAAATGGATAAGTGCTGTGTTATGGTTGGATGCAGTTTCAATCATCTTCAATACTACTCTTATTTACTTCTTGTGTTTTGATTTTCAGGAGAGTATCCTTATGCCAAGTGTTTTATATGTGGAGAGACCGGTCATTTGTCA
The DNA here is from genome assembly GCA_022818135.1 of Saxidomus purpurata. Lineage (NCBI taxonomy): Eukaryota > Metazoa > Mollusca > Bivalvia > Venerida > Veneridae > Saxidomus > Saxidomus purpurata. The sequence continues at coordinate 30,521,437 of JAFMSR010000018.1, forward strand.
CAGAAGTGTCCGGACAATCCGAGAGGACTTTATCCCAATGGCGGTTGCTGTAAGGAATGTGGGTCTGTGGAGCACTTACAAAGAGATTGTCCGGAGTTTCAGAAACAGCAAGGTATATATTCTCAGGGCATTTTTACCTTCTATATCACAGGCCTATAGGGTGTCTTCCCCAACTAAAATTTCTTTAAAATCATGCAGTTTTCCCCAAACTGTGACTTTACACTGGGATTTTAGTGTCCCCTTCAGCTAATTATCACTTCAACTTTCCCCAAATTGAGGGGCTAGGGCGCCTTCCCCAAACTTGGAAAGTATGCCCTGATTCTCAATGTAGATATAATATTTGTGAGGCCTCTCCTATCTGTAGCTTAGACTGCTCTAAAGAATTCCAAAATCCAAATAGATCATAACTGAACACAGTATATTCAGCTTCGGCTTTGAGTCACAGTTCATTTCCCTACTCTGCTTTTGGTTTCTAGCACAGTTCCATTTCTTACTCTTCTTCTGGCAAAGATTATTTCTCTTCTTTGCTTCTGGTTTCTGGCAATTTTATTCTCCACTCTGCTTCTGTTTTTTTATATGCCCAAAGGGACTTATTATGTTATGGTGCTGGTCATCGGTCTATCTGTCTGTCTTTTAGCATTTTCCATCTGAAGCCATATCTATCACATTGGTTTATGCAATTTCAATTGAATATGCAATAGCCCATTTTTTATCAGTTTTAGCAATCACTTTGAATTCTGTTTCTGTATTTTGCATTGTAGGTATAGGAAGTATAACTCTGGAAAGACTTACTGACATAAAGAGTGCTGACCAAGATGATGACGACAAAGAAAAAGAAAAACCAGCCCAGAAGGTTAAATCTAAAGGACCTAAAGTGGTCAAGTTTTAGTTTCCTGACTTGTATTGTTAGACAGATTGTTGAAATAAAGCTTATATATTTAATCGTAATCCTTGTCATGTTTTGATAACCAGAGTAATGTGCATTTCATTATATGGCTCTTCTGTGCAACTCTAAGGTAACGGTAATAGCTGACAAAAGTTAGATTTTTATTTGCCAAAATCTTCAAATGTTTTTAGCTCACCTGGCATAATGTGCCAGAGTAAGCTATTAGGATCACATTCCGTCCGGCGACGTCTTACGTCCGTTAACATTTTTCTTCAAACAACATCACATTCCGTCCGGGGTACGTCAGACGTCCGTTAACATTTTTCTTCAAACAACATCTCCTCCGAAACCACTAGGTCAATGATGATAGAACTTGGCAGGGATGTTCCTTACATGAAGCCCTTCCATAGTTGGCAACAGACAAGAAAAACTTTAAAAATCTATCTGCCAGGGGGTCACTTGTTTTTCCATAGACTTATTTAGGAAAAACTTTAAAAATCTTCTCTGAAACCACATGGCCTAGAGCTTAGATATTTAGCATGTGGCATAACCTAGTGTATCTATACCAAGATTGATCTAATGACCCCTGGGTCAAAATTGACGCTGCCTGTGGGTCACTTGTTTTTACAAAGGCTTACTGGAGGAAAAACTTGAAACATCTCATCTGAAACCAGAAGGCCTAGAGTATAGATATTTAGAATGTGGCATAACCTAGTGGACCTCTACTAAGATTGTTATGACCCTGAGTAAAAACTGACCCCACCCGGGGGTCACTTGTTTTCATATAGGCTTATTTAAGAAATATTAAAAAAATCTCTGAAACCACAAGGCCTAGAACATAGATATTTAGCATGTGTTATTACCTGGTGACCCCTACCAGGATTGTTCAAATTATGACCTTCAAGTCAAAATTGACCCTGCCCTGGGGTCTCTTGATTTTACATAGGCTTATATAGAGGCAAGTCATGAGCCCCAGGTCAAAATTGACCCTTTCTACTATTGATGACCTTCTGTTATAGCCAATGATAGCCAGGTGAGCGATTTAGGGCTATCTTAATTGGCCCTCTTGTTATCTCTCAATGTATATACATGTAGAAAGTTACATTTTAGGAAAGGTCTTTCCTAACTCTGCATACAAAACTATAAAGTTCATTTTGTAGCTTCAAAAACAAGGAAGTAAGTAAAGGGCAAGGTCAGCAAATGTCAGAGTTGAAATCTACATGCAAAACTGTATATAGTATACAAATTCCGTTGATGAAGCTTGAAAGCAATACGTAAATCAAGGTCAAAGCTGAACACTACATGCACTACTATCCATATAGTTATGTCCCCTTCTCAAGTTATTGAACAGAATAAATCTGACCTTGAGCTTTGACCCAGTGACCTAAATATCAACAGTGGCCACCTATGGGTTATGATCAATGTGTCCTTGGAAGTCTGAGGATCCTATGCACAATGTTTCTCAAGTTATTGAACAAAACGGGTTTAACCTTGTAATCCCACGGGCATGGTCAGTTTTGACCCCGGGGCATACTGTGAAAAAAAATTAAAAAGGACCACCAGACAATGCTGTATGCTCTGGGCCAAGCAGTTTCGGACAAGAAGATTTGAATTCCTATAATTATACAGTCCAGCGATCCCAAGGCGTATTCAATTTTGACCCCAGGGGCATGATTTGAACAAACTTGGTAGAGAACCACTAGACAATGTTACATGTAGTAAAGCTAAGTTCTGGACCTTGAGGTTTTGGAGAAGAAGAAAATTGTTTTAGTTCTTTCCTAGAAAAGTCTATATGGAAACCTTTAGACCATTTTGACCCCAGGGGGGACATCATTGGAACAACCTTGGTAGAGGTCTACAAGACAATGTTACATACCAAATATCTAAGCTCTGGACCTTGTGTTTTTTTGGATTTTTTAAAATTCTACCTTTATAAGCCTTTGTATAATCAAGTCACCCCCGGACTGGGTTAATTTTAACACGAATGTCATGATTTGAACAAACTAGGTAGATGCCAAAGATCTAAGCTCTGGGCCTTCCGGATTTTGAGAAGATTTTTTAAGATTTTCATTTTTGTCATAGCAAACAGAGTTCTGTTTGGATCTACTTCATTTTAACAATCTATGTCGAGGGTCACGTAGGGAACGTTCATGTGAAGTTTGGTTGAATTTGATCTGAGCTAGAAATGCCACCAATAACTTGGTAATGCTACATGCCAAACATCTAAAGCTCTGGGCCTTATGGTTTCAGAGAAGAAGACTAGTTTATAAAGTTTTCCTTTAGAAATCTATGTTAATTCAAGTGACCCCTAGTTTAGGTCAATTTTGACCTGAGGGTCATGATTTGAACAATCTAGGTTGATGCCAAATCTCTAAACTCTGTGTATTCAGGTTTTGAGAAGTGTTTTCCTATTTGTTGCCATAGCAACCAGAGTTCTGCTTGGATCTACCTCATTTGAACAATCTTTGATGAGGGTCACGCATTCATGTGAAATTTGATGAAGTAGTTTTTCGCGAGAAGGTTTGAATGAGCGATCAAAATAGCACAAGTGCTCGGGTCAGCTAGACTATGTTAACACCTTGATTGAACGCAAGCCAATTCACTATTTGGCAACATTCACTACCGAGGCAGCAAGATCTACCTGTCGGATATACAGTGTCGTTTAACGTGCATCGTTGAATACAAACATACATGCGTAGCCTCCGACACAAATAATACTATTATTTCAAACCGATGTGTATATTTTTCCAGATTTTGTTTTTCAAATAAACTGTTTTCTTTACCCAACAGGTATTCTGTAGTGTCTGGTAGGGTATCTTTTATAAGGAATTTCACTGTTTGAAATGTTTTGTCTGTATACATCTTCGTTCAGTCCAAAATGTGAGCAAAATAAAGTTCCATTTCTCTACACATAATTAAGATAAAAGTACCAACTTTTATTTATCATTAACTACCTGCTCTCTGTGTACTGCAGTGTGTCTAGTATGCATGAGACACACATGCACACTTTATCTACAAATTGCCTATTTTTCATGAAATCGGAAGGAAAATTTTAGCACGGACCTACATATAGAGTTGTGAAGGAAAGCACGAGACTTGCCAGTCCATGTGTATATAGGTCCGTGTTTTAGTGAGTACTGTGTCATAGGGAAAGATAAAAAAGGAAGAAAGCAACAGACAGAAAAAGAAATATGTACATAGTGTACTTACATACTTACATGACTGAAGAAAACATTGAATACAACGGTCGTGTACCTTTTTTAAAGAAACTTCTTGTTACTCAATGCAACAATTTTTGCCAAGTGCAGGCACATATAATGTAAATACAATACAAAGCCGTAAGAAATAGGTTATATGAGAATTCTGGATGATGATTTCTGAAGCCTCACCACAGATGTTCCAAAAATAGCCTTGAACAATGCTATGGCAACAGCTAAAGTCGGGTCATGTCATATAAACTGGTTTAAAACAAGTTCTAGGTTAATCAATGTCACGACAACACCAAACTGCAGTTTAATTCACAAAAATACTATTTCCCCATTAATCGCATTTACATTCATCAATATATAAAGATTCACATCTACAAAATGCTTATCGTTAACATATCTTCATGCTTTAGTTTAAAGGTGCCAGGATCAGCTATTCTGACCACTCATCGTACGTCCGTTCATCATTTCCTTCAAACTGGGTCTATGTTGATGAATCTTGGCAAGGATGTTCCTTGCATTAAGCTCTACCAAAATGTTTCGAGGACTTTTCACTCCATGCACAATGCACGTAATTTCATTTTCTTATATTACATAGTTAATGTTGTGTATTGTCTATGGAGTCAATTTCCATAAATGTAGCAAGGATGCAAAATTTAGATTTTATGGAAGCAATATTCCGGTTTCCGTCCAGGTTTTACAACTTGAATATTTCCTTGTATTACCTCTCTATTTTTGTAGAAGTAGCCTGTGCAACACGGCAAATCTTATGTTACAGTGTCGTCTTGTCAGCGCTGTTTTGTCAAACCGTCGTTTCTGATATCCGACACTAACTTGTCTTTATAAAATTACTTACCATTCTAACAATCCCTAGTTTAGATTTTCTGATTTTCGTTAAATGACGGTTCACGTTGTGTACAAGTATTTAACACGTGTATCTTCAATATGCCACATTTCTTTTCCTCACACTTTTCAAACACAATATCGATATCATCCTTTTGTGAGCCGTAAGCAAAATCTTATCCATCAAAGACATCCTATGGACATAAGAAATGTAATTGATCTGAAGTTCCTCGCTTTATGTATGGGTCCTTTTTTCATTACTCCAAGAGGGTTGACCTTATTTTCCCATTAGCGGCGGCATTGTCACTCCTATTCAGCCTAGCTGTGTACAAAAGGTGTCAATGAAGGAATACTAGTAGATATATGACCAGCGACACGGGAACATGGGCTTTCAGACAAAATACTTGAAATCTAGCTTTCTTACATGTTTTGAATACTTTTTCAATATCGGTATAGGAAAGTTTCAGTTACCTACATTTTATAGATACAAAATTGCGACATTCTAAATGGTAAACCTAAGACGTCATTGTCCACTCTATAAATGACGTCAAATGCATCAATTTGACGTCAAAACTCAATTTAGTAATACATGGGCAGTAAATTGTTGCAGTGATCATTTTCTAACAGCATAGTATTTGGTTGCAAAATTATTCACTCTTTCGACATATATCATACATGATGAAATATTGCATCTCCTCTTTCCAAGATATGCTTTTATCTCAGGGTATAGCCAAAATAAAAAGGAAGAACTATAGTGAATCACTGTTGCCATAGCAATGGTCTTGGAGGTTTTTAAAACAAATAGTATGTTTCCGTGGGCTATCGCTTTTCAACATGCTTTTGCATTTAAAGAGGGTGACAAAAATGTAAATTTTATGTTGTTTGCAATCTATTATTGTTGAAGAGTGTAACAAATGTCCGAAGGCCCGTTTTCGTGCTACATCGGTCATTTTTATTGGACTGTATAACAGTGAGCGCTGTTGTACCTAATGTTCAATAATCGTGGTAAATGATTTATTCCACCGCTGTGATAATGAATTATGCGGAATGATTTGCTTATAATTATTAACGTGTGTCTCGCTAGCATGCATACAGACTCTGTATGTCTGACATCTTGTTTAAAAGGAGTTGTTCGTCGCTATATAAGTTTGACCATTGTAAATAAGATACAATGGAAACTAGGTCAATCGCACTTACAGATCTCATTGGTCACCGCGATTGACCTACTTTTTGGCAACCAATCAAATTCACTCTTTGACTGAAACCGACTGGAAATTGCAGTCAGGTAATGTCTCATTTTTTGACACAGAAAAAAACACATTTTGTTAAGTATATGCATGGTAGGAGACATGCCGAGGTCTCATCCAAGAATAAAAGCTATTATAAATGACCGCATGGACGTACCTTTTTAAAGTTTGCTTAAAATCAAATCAAATAAGATACAATATGGTATACGTTGGGCCGCTACCATACACACACTGAAAAACACCATTACACATTAGAAGGAGTATCAAGCACATGAGTTCAGGGCAGACTGAGAGTGTAAGTGCTTGTGACGTGAAGTGTTTCGGTGATGTTTTATATACAGTTTATTATAATTATGTCCGTTGGTTTAAGCGTTTTTGGCCTATGTATAGCTATGTTTTCTAACATTCGTTGTCAGTCATTCACGAGGAGACTGATATCAAAACACCTTACATGTCTTGGAGGAGATGTACATTGTTCTAAGTTTCCGATGTGGCATAAGTTACAATAATAATGAGATAAATGAAATGTAGAATAGTTAGCGCTAACTTTTCAAAAAAAAAAAAAAAAAAAAACAATTTATAACTTTTTCAACGTTTTCAGTGGGTTTTGTTTGTTTGTAGATGTGCTGATGGTCCGCCGTCCTTATTCGAGGTATATAGTCCGGAGCTCAGTCTGGCGGTTATTCAGATTGATCATATGTCTCCCTTATTTATTTATTTATTCATTATTTAGCAGTACATAGATCACAATTAACATTTTCATAATAAGCACTATAAAACAATATTAACAATAAATAATGTAAATATTTATATTAGATCTTCAATAAAACACTCTAAAACAGGCTATACTTATTTCATAGAAGTGAAATCAATTAAAAGCTAGCATAATTTCCAGTATAAACTAAGATAGAAATGTTTCAATTAATAGTTTACAATGCTGTTAAAATGTAAACTTGTAAACTTGAATTATAAAAGAATCTTTAAAATGAAGAAAAAAGAAAAAATATATATTATATATTAAAATATTGATCTATGGCTGCATGGATAACCCATTAAGCTCGAAAGCTTATTTCCAATGGGGTCCAGTTTACCAACAAAAAATAAAACATGAAAATCAAGATGGAACCAGAGAACATCGGGATCTTAAAGCAACATGTATTATTTGAATCAATCACTTTTGCAGACTAGCTATATTATCACAGAAGATTTACTAGCTTTATTATCACAGAATTTTCACCAGAAATGTTATCACAGAGGGTTCACTTTATCACAATTTTGACAACATATGGTTACTTAGAAAAATGAAACTAGAATGATAAGTAAGGTATCAGTACACACTGTATTGCAATGCGGAATAAAAAAGTTATAATTATTTGATCTAGTGTTATAATTAGCTTTGTTTCATATATTTTCGACCGTTATTGTGAAAAATCTTATGCATGTGATTTAGTCTTAGCTGCTTTACTCTGTTTTCAATATTTAACATGTTCACTTCTGAAAAGTCTGAATGAGTTAAACTGGTCCTTGGATGGTAATCTTGGATAAATCTAACCACTTTGTTTTGAGCTACTTGCAGTTTCTTTTTCAGGCTTTTGTTAAGACTTTCATACCACGAAGAGTAAGAATAATCAAAGTGACACTGTATTAATGCAGAGCATAGTAATTTTCTGCTTTTAAAGGAAAGACATTTACTTTGTCTGTACAAGAATTGTTTAAGCTCCCTAGTGGTGTTTTTGCCACTGACCGTTCCAAGGCGGTGCCCCACTGTGTTCCTTTAATTGTTCGTTTTGTCCTCGTGTGTTTGCTTTGTATGCTAGTGTGTGTTGGTAGTGTATATGTGTGTGTGTACATGATTGTGTGTGTGTGCCGTGTGTGTGCGTGCGTGCGTGCGTGTGTGTGTTGGTGGTGTGCACTTCTGGGTGCTGTGGGGCTCGTTTTGGGGAGGCTGCGTTTTTGGTACGTGGCATTCCCTGTTTGATATTATTTTTGTTTTGAATTAACTTTGGAGATAATGTTATTGACAATGGCCTCACCAGACAAAATATTTTCAATATTTAAGCCTAGATATTTGACTTGTTTTGTAGATTCTATGGTCTGACCATTACATACAATATTAAATGTTTCTTTCTAGGTCCAAAAAGCATACATTCTGTTTTTCCAAGATGGAGAGATAACTTATTATCAACAAGCCAATCTGAAACAAGATTCAATAACCTTTCCTAATTTGTTTGAAATAATATCTGGATTGGTATGTGAAAAAAGTATAGTGCTATCATCAGCATATAGAATGAGCTTGCAATCTGTGTCAATACTGGTGGTCATGTCATTCACATAGCATAAAAAAGTAAGGGACCTAATATACTGCCCTGAGGAACTCCACAAGTAACAGTAGCAGGAGATGAAAGAGTTTTCTCAATATTAACTAAATAAACCTGCTTCATTCTAACCTGTTTTTAACCAACCTTACTTCACTCATTATTCTTTTTATTTTGGTTCTTATTACGGGCGGAAGAACGAAGGGCGCGAAGCCCGACCATAGGTAAACGTATGTACGAGTATTTACTTGAATACTGAAAGCAATTAATTATGTGATTTGTGATTACCCATGGAAGATTTCAAATTGTCCGCACCTGGACGATACGAAAAACATACTTATAACGATGCACCGTTTTTTAACTTCCGCTGCAAAGGACCAATCGGAAATCCTCGGCAGATTCCGTTACCCTACATCAAACGAAGCATTCTGCCGAGGTGTCCGATTGGCAGATGACGTCATTTATGTGACGTCATTAAATGTCAGCCATTTTTGTTTTGAAAAAATGCAAAACATTTCCGTTTAATGCAGGTTTGTACTTTGGAAATGTAAAGAGATTCTATTTATGTACACATTCCTAAAGTTTGATACCCTTTTTTTGTTACGCGATAAAAATTAACATTTCTTTTAGCAGTCAACACCTTGATTCATGATTCAATGGATATTCGATATCAATAATTTTCAATAACTTTAAACGTTTTTGCGACCCCTGGGCCACACCACAGGCACTCGAGTCAGTCAATATAACATGTACAAGGCAAAATAATACACTTTCGCCCGATATAGGTTTGGCCTATTTTCATATTTACATTCTGTCAGTTGAAGTGTGTCAAGTCTATACTCCCAGTAGGGGAGTAAATGGAAGAGACATGGATAAATATTTAATAGTTTTGTACCTATAAATCAAGTAGTGGTTTGATGTCGTTCGTAATTCTCACGATATTTCTAAAGAAACAACACACCGAAAAAACATTCGTGGTTGACAACTCATCGAAATCGATGTGCATTTACCTGTAAACTCTGTCCTAAACGGCTTTCAACTTAAAAAGTCATAATGGCGGCTAATGGAAGAGGAAATATGAGACCTGCTGGTCGTTCCCCACCGTTTCTTGCAATAGGATTATTTGTTGCATTGGTGATTTTAGGTTTTAACTACTGGAGCTTATCAGCCCGGAATGGCGAACAGGCAAATGAAATTTCATTGATGGAGAGTGAATTACGATTGGTCAATGCTAAGAAAACTTCAGCAGAAAAAAGAGGGGAGGCCATATCTGATAAGGTTACAGAACTCGAGAGACAGCTGAATGAACAAAAAGAGATCATCGCTAAAAATCAAGCGGACCTTGCTAATGTTGAAAAAGAAAAGCAAACATTCATTGAGAGAACAAATGAACTGGAAAATGAAGTTAAAAATATTCGTGACCAACAGCTAGTAAGTATTGTGATATTTCAGTCCAAGTTTCGGTAACACTTCCAAGAAGAGGTCCAGAATTCAGTTTGCGAGTAAACAGTTTCAAAGTACAACATAGCATGTTCCAAAATATGGCATTTGGCCTGGGATTTAATTTAATAGTGGCCAAATTCCTTTCTCTTGTCTAAAGAAATTTGCAGAGGTAATTGCTAGTAGTTAAGATTTTCAAGGAAACCTGAAATGTTGAATTGTAGCCTGTGTAAGTTACTTTCAGAATTTCCCCTCAACTTTCAAGGGAGTTAATTCTTTCAGCAAAGGGAAGTAATTTTATTAACAAAATGTTTCAGATATCACCTACTGAAGTTATTTCAAAATAACTTAAACAAATTACACCTCTGACTGATTATCCGGCACCTTCAGTATTTGACACTGCACATCATTTTTTGAATATATTGTTTTTGGACATTTTTATGTACTATAACTTTTAACCGTTAAAATTGGTCGCGGGAGGCATGACTGAAAATCATGGTCATGAGAGGTCACTAAAATATGTGACAAACAGGGAACAACGTAATTTTCAGCTGATAGAGCCTAGGAAAGGGATGAGCAGCTATCTAAATTAAGAGTCATTAGAAAATAAGACTAAAAAGTAGCAGGACACAAACAGAAAGATATGTCACTTTGACTCGTGAAAATTTGACTTTGACCCTTGAAAATTAAGGCTGAAAATTCAATGACCCTTGATTTTCAAATTCTACCAAACACCCTGGCTTGCACACTAGGGTTCAAAATCGGAAAGAAATGGTAATCGATGATCGGAATTAATCAGACAGCTGCTTTCGATCAATCTTCAATTTTATAATCGCTACAAAAGTAGTTAAGTACACAATATATAGTCACAACTTTTAACAAACTTTTTTCATAAAATTTATACTAAGACAAGCAAATAATACGGGAAAAACCGGGTTTTTCCCGTCCTTAAGTTACACGTTAATTAAAAATTATTGATGAATTAAGTGTAAAATGAATTTACAATAATTTCAATATATATACGTCCAAGTTGAATTTAGGTTCTCCGTTACAGGAGCCATTTTGGATTTCGACTTCCGGTGGTAATGACTAAAACATTTCCGAAAACAACTCTTCCCCCTGTTTTCATTCTTCAACAACCAGCTAATTACTGGTTGTTAAACTTAACGATTTTTTAAAACTTTTTAAAAGAAATTAATTATATATAAAAGTATTTTCCCAATTTTGTCAGAAACACTGAATTGACGCAGCTACCGCGCTGTAAGGGGAGGTAATCGTTATGTTGCGTTATTCAAAAAGCGTCTACTGACCACGAACTGAAGTGTTGTTTAATGGACGTCATCATACCATTATACGGAAATTTGTATTACAGTATGATTCGTGTTATTTTTTTTTTTTAATGTTTCTTTGGTTAGACTGTAGTAAATGTGGTGTATTACTTATTATGATAACAGTTACAAATTAATTAATGTATTTAGTTTTTCCCGTGGATAGGTAGCACCTATAGTTATATTAGTAAACACTGGCCAATATTTTCTATCCTTCGTAAGCATTTAAAATAGCAGACGCCATTTTTGTAATCAGAGTGACCTCCCTTGCGAGCAGTTTAAACAACAGCAAAGAAAAGAGGACTCAAGAAAAGAAACTACCGACAATCGATTTTCGAAATCGGTTTTCAATCATCGGCGACTTTGTCAGTGAACAACTGATTTTCGAATCTACTCAATCAAAGTTTAAACTCTAGCAGGCACTGCATGATTTGTAAATACAAAATAATTGAAGTAGACTTGCATCGAAAATGTGTTTTGTGTCAATTTTGAAATTGTCACTTAATTAATATTTCAAGACTTGTCTTACCTTTCCCTGTCAAACACATCACTTGTGGAAAATGGAAGCTGTAATTTAGGGTTTCTGTCTGACAAGTTCTGCTTGTTATGGTCGTCAGTGCAGATAATATGCAGTAGAACTGATAAGTTGCAATCACAGCAGTAAAATGTCTGATCAAAACACAGTACAGAAAACTATATTAGATCAGTATTGATTTGGCAATTAAGAACAGCTTTATATTCTGTTGCAATTCTTCGGATGAGTTTCCAAAAATTACAATATCATCTGCATACAATAATAAATATACTTTGAACATGTAAACATCTATAGATACAGTACTTAGCAATTATAGTTGTGTTGGTAATGTATTGAATAGATTGTTACATGGCCAAAAAGTAATATCGCAATCTGTTACATCCTAGAAAATACCAAGCATTTTGAAAGAAACATCTCCATATGACTCCATCTGTATCAAACAGGAAAGTTTCAAACAGTGAAATAATGGTAGACTGGTATAACCAAACTTTGGTCACTGTGCTATATGCTAGTCATGCAACAAAAAAAAAACCCTTAAGAATATATATGCATAAATACAGTTTTAGAGATTTTTAACTCTTTTTGCAGCCTTCGTGTGAAACAGATAAGAAGAACCTTCAACAAGAAGTTGAACAGTTGCGAGGTAAGAACTTTATTTACATGTACATGTAATTATTTCTCTGAAGACAGTTGTGGGTGTAAAATAGTTTCAGAGGTCTGTCTCCAGTCTTGAGTCTATGACCATAGGGATATCGCAAGATTAAACATGACTGTACGTAATTGCTGGCCAACTAGCATTCATTGAAATAAGGTACTCATCTGAGTAGAAGCACTGACCTTTCACAATGATACTTGATAGTTTGCTCACTTGAAACGGTCACATCAGCCTGTGAGTAGTTTGTCTAAAAAGACTAGGGAGGTGGGGGGGTCACATTTCCATGCCCAAACAAACTTTATAATTGCATTAGAGACGTTAGTTTTGTTAAGTGGGTTCAAGACTTAAAACATTCTGCTGGTACAGGTATTTGGGTGTTTGTTAATAAATCTTCAAAGTGTTCAATTATAGTAAGCTTTTACATGTTGATTTATGGTATGTACATTTGTATTACTGAACAATTTGTTTTATGTTCTCTGTTTCAGCTGACATAGAGGTACACAAGAATAAGCAGTGTGATTTAGAGTAAGTTAAATACTATTTTGCAGTCTGTGAAACAACGAAATATGTTATATTAATATGTAGCCTCGATATTTTCATGAAATCATCGAAAGTATGACTAACAACACTCAGGTCCTCGGTTCAAAGTTCAAGATCACACTTCTATGTTTTGGCCATACAAAATGTATCTTTATTAATGGGATTTCAGTCAGCATCATTGGAAACCCGTGTGTTGTCCACAAAACTCAGTTTAAAGGTCAATGTCACATGTCTGTACACTGTGAAAACTCTTTTCAATGTCATTGACTTATAGTTCTTTACAAATCGTAATTTTGTGCTCACACTCCTTGTTTACCACACTCTTGACTGTTTAAAATTACAATTGTATCACTGGTATAACTATTACAGTAAACTCTGTTTATAACGAACACCTTGGGAGCATTTAAATTTGTTCCTTATATCCGTATAAAATTTTATATAAAAAATAAAAGAAAAAAATTCGGGCCGAGAAAATGTGTTCCCTATATCCGGATTTTCACTATATCCGGAGTCGTTATATACGGAGTTTACTGTACTAAGTGGAAAATAATAGTTTATTAGAAGTATGATGGTAAATTTTCAGTGGCTGTAGACCCTTTGTATCGCTGGAGAGAGATGCAACAATAGAAGACATGTACAAGGTGGTCGGAGTTCTCCCGCTAATTAGTATGATGAGAGGCGGCGTCAATGTGGGAAAATACAAAGACCAGATTCTTTCACTGGCTGAAAAAATGGACCATGAGTGAGTTTACGTGACATAATTTTTATTTCTTTCACCATCCTCTTCAAAAATGATGTTTATTTGTAAATGGCCTTCATCGCATCTACCTGAAGAACTTGAGTGTCAACAATTTGTGCTATTCTTCAATATTTCAGTCCAGTTTCCACCATAGTGCACTACATTTTGGGTTAGTGGTAGTAATTTTTGCACTAACTGTTTTACAAAACAGTGGATTTCAATCTGTATAATATAGTGAATAAATTTGATTTGTATTATGGTAAAGAGGTGATTGCTGTTGATACACTGAATGTACAAGTATGTTAGGTATAAGTGTAGGGTAGTCTGGCTAGTTCAGTGGTTAGAGTGCTGGTTTCCAACCACTGTGGCACGAGTTCAATACCCAGTGTCGTCATGTTGGATGGTTATAAAGTCACCAAGTAGGACAGAGTGGTTTTTCTCCTGGTATCACAGTTTCCTCCATCATAAAAGGCCTAAACAATGTGACTGTCTGTGCCGACACAGATAAGTTGTATAACTTGTATTGCACTCGTAAGTTTAAACTCTAGGTATAAGTATATTAATTTGTTTTGCATATTCCTCAGACTACAATATTGTACTACATCAACACTATAAGATCTATTAGGCAGCTTACACCTTCTGTATTCCTTGCTTTATTGACTGTCTCCTATGGAATGAATGTAGGAATTTATCTTTTGATACACAGGGACACGTCAGCGGCATAATATGTGCTTCCACACAATTATTTAGGTTTGTCATTTTGAAGCATTGTCCATTACAATGTGTAGTTATGTTACTCCTGATATTTGTTATGGATAACAGTGACTCAGACCATAACATGCTATAGATGTTGAGGATGTTTCGATCTGTATTGTTCACAGAGGCCTTATGTTGGATTTTACACTGGAGGGCTCAGTGATTTTCCTTACAAAATTTAAGAGCAATGTCACAAACTGAGTACGTCTGTAAAATGTTTAAATCAGATTTGTTTTGCGATTGTTATAAGATACAAGGTAAGGATGATAGCTAACATGTTTACAGATGCATAATTATGTATGGTGACATTTATAGAAATAGATTCCTCAAGTAGCTGAAAGGTTATAGATTGAAAGCAATATAGAACACTGTGGCGAGATCTAAGAGCTTTGTTTTATACTATGTAAATTCTCACTGCTATCTTTGTTATTTTTTCAGCGCTTTGGCAAAACAGCAACCACAACAACAACCACCACAAGCTGGACTAGACATCCAGCCTAGAGATGCCCCAGTACAGCAACAACCATCAGGTCTTCAACAACAACAACCAGTAGAATCCATGCAACAACAACAACAACCAGGTGATTCTGTGCAACAACAACAGCCAGCTGACACACAACAACAACAACCAGCAGACACGCAGCAGCAACAACCAGCAGATACGCAGCAACAACAACAACAGCCAGCAGATATGCAGCAACAACAACCAGCAGATATGCAGCAGCAACAACCAGTAGATTCCATGCAACAACAACAACCACCAGCAGATACCCAACAGCAGCAACAATCGGATGTTCAGCAGCAATTGCAGCCAGTTGAACAGAATGCTGAGACGGGACAAGGTGCCGTTCAGAGTAACGTTGACGACAGAGACACTCTGAAGGCTGCTGATGCAGATGCTCAAGTTAATCCAGATGGTACACAAAATAAAGGTATGCAGTTAAAGTATGTAGACTTAGTTTGAGACATAATATACGGTGACATTGCCTCATGTCATAGCCAGACACGTTATGTTGGGGGTCCAGTTATATAGAAAAAAAGTTTGTTTCTATCCATCTGTGTGTTTCTCTGTCACAGTGTATCTTAGCATTATTCATTTGTTAAAATTTAAGCCTTGGTTTGCTTATTTCTTTTTCATTTATCATCATTTTTAGGGATTCTTTTAGACATAAAAGGATAGGGTGCCCTCCAGAAAGGGCAGGGAGCTCTGAGTTAGGAGCAGGGCAATTTTCATGGGTTTGCCATCTTCAAATTCAAAACATGTCCTTTGAAATTGAAAAAATATATATCAGTAAAAGAATCAACTTTATATATTAAGGAAGCTGTTCTTTTAAAATTCTGAAATATGCTTCTGAAAGCTTTAAGTTTTATGTTCAGGGGATGCAACAAGCAGGGGGGGGGGTACGGAGTGCAGTAATCTGCTAAAACATTCTAGAAGAATCCCTATAGTTTGCTTTTTACTGTTCAGTAATGATAGAAGAATGAATCATCAGTTTGATATTGTCTAAATATTACCAGTATCTTATTTAGTAGAACTTGGCTTTTTAGCTTTACTTATGGAAGATAAGCGGAGGTATCCTACTCGCCTCAGTGTTGTCATCGCAGCATGGTTAAGTTTACTGTTTCATCTCACTTTTTTTTCACAACATTTTTAGACTTACAATACCTATTTACCATCATTATCTCTATCAGCAGACAAGAGCACATAACTATGTAAAGGTTTTTGTTAGAATTATGACCCTTTTTCATCTTAAATACTTTGGATCTGTGTTAAGTCCATTTATTGACTTCTTAACCCTTTGGGATATTGCTGAACTCTTTGAGATATTGCTGTGAAACTTGGAAGACCTGTTTGCATCATGACCCCTATCTGTAGGCAAGAGAATGTAACTCTTGAAGATTTTCTTTAGAATTAAGGCCCTTATATCAACTTAGAATCTTGGTTAAATTTTTGTACCACTGCACTTTTTGACTTAACCATTTGAGATATTACTTTGAAAGTTTGAATACTTGTTAACAATCATGACTTCCACATGTTAGCAAGATGAAAGTAACTTTGTCAAGAATTTCTTTTGAACTATGTTTTTTTTGCATTAGAATCTAGGTTACATTTTGCGTACCAGTCCACTTATTGACTTAACCATTTCAGATATTACTTTGAAAGTTGCAATGCTTGTGTACTAATATGACAGCCATATGTTAGCCATGATAGAAAACTCTGTCAAAGTTTTTTATGGAACTAAAAACATTCTTGTGAAAGTCCTGTGTGCAATGCACTGTCATTCTCATAATTATCAGTAACCACTTAAAGTATTAGTTTGAAACTTTGCTGTAGTGATCAGGGGTAGATAACTCTTGACTTGATATCTTGCTACTTACTGCCCTTACATAGATTCTTGTTTTGCCTGTTACTTCCAAAATTGCTTTTTATCGGCCAGCACTGAGAATAGTCAAGTGTTCTGTCATACAGACATCTCATGTTAACTCACTTGAAATACTTACTGAAGGTGAGCTTTTAGGATGGATGATTATCTGTCTTATGTCCGTGTGTTGTCCTCAGTTGCTCAAGTGACATTTTCTCATACATCACTCAATGGAATATCATCAGACTTTGACAAAAGCATCTTGGCATGAAGCTCTCTAAAATCAGTTCAAATAGTTCATGTTGACTCAACAACATGGCTGCCAGAGCTAAAAATAGAAATACTTTTCCTCCCAAACCATAAGGCCAAGAGCTTAGACATTTAATGTGTAGTATCATCTAGTTGGCTACTACTAAATTTGTTTATATCATGCCCCTAGGGTCAAAGTTGGTCCTGCCCTGTTGGTATATTGTTTTACATAGAGTTTTGTAGGGAAATCTTAATTCAACTGTTCTATTCTGAAATTGCACATCCAAGTGATTAGGTAGTGGGTTTGAAGATTTTTGTTTAAATTATGCCCCTGGGGTCTGAATTTCCCCCGCCCTAGGGGTAACATGTTATTAATATTGGATTTTTAAAAATATTCTTATCAAGAACTGCAAAGCACAGAGCTTAGATATTTTGTTAGTAACATAACGATGTGGTCCTCAACTAGGTTTCTTCAAATCACACCCCATTGGTCAAAATTGACCACACCCTGGATGCCATCTTGTCATTGTTCTAAAATAGAAACATTGACACTGAAAATCGTAAAGACAATTCATTGTTAAGAGACTGACTTACTTTGAACAAACGTGGGTACATAATGTATGAGTTCATATCTGGATGTTTGTGGTGTGTTGGACTTTGTGATCTTGGTGTGAAGGGAAATGGTGCTCAGGTGAGTGATCGCCATTTTGGACCTCTTGTTTGTGTTAAGCTTTATAGTGATACTAGTTTAGCTAGATGAGAGGTGTTTAGGTAGATTGTAGTGTTGCTTGAGTACATGTATACATGTATGGTGTTTGCGACTGCCACTTACTCTATACTGTCAACTGCTAACATTGTGAAAGGTGCTAAATATAATTCTAACCTGACTCATGATTTTGTCTCTGTTTAAAAAGAGTAGAAAAATTATGTTATATTAAACCATAAACAACGCGGGAACCGATATGCTGTAAACATGATGTCATATTGTGCCACATGACTTTAAATGAGTGTTCGCGTAGAAAATAATGCTTTGCATTTATTCACCTTTTGTAATATCTGGTCATGTTAGAATCGAAATAACATCCTTTTCAGTGTTGATATCATCTTTTAAACAATGATTTGTCATTCTGATGCACAGTTATAAACCACTCTGGCCTCTGGCCTTCGTGGCTAATTACTGCGTATCAGTACTCCAAGTCATTGTTTATTAAATGATGAACGCCGCTGGAACAGACGTTGTTTCATAAATTAAAACTATTAGCAGTGCAGGCCATAAACAAGATTTCCATTCATTGTACTATATTTACTGGTACATATACTGGAATTTATTTCCTTTCTTCCACAAAGACTTGAACAATTTCTCTTAAGAAATAAGTATACAATATATATTTATATATTAAAACTTTGTGGCAAGTTTCTGCCACAAAGACTGTGATAGGGATGCTGAAAGTTTGCATTCTGTTTGTTAGTTTGCACTAATTAGTTGTACATGTAGCTTGATTGCAATGCAGGTGCTTTTAGCTTCCACTAATCTCCCTTACGGTGTTACCCATGATTGAACCATTCACTTTAATTTGAAAGAAGGAGAAAAGGTCTTTCACTTCTGCTATGGTTGAGTGAAGCACATGATAAATTGCTTGCAGTATCATGCTCAAGGACATAACTTATGTTGCCTGGTCCTAAAAATTGCAAAAACAGCATGCTTACCTAGACCATATAGTCACATTTAGTTTGTCATAATCATTTTGTGAAATTTTGAGTCAGTGTCGTAGAAGAGCTTGTAGATACATGTACATAATGTGGTAAAATTCATTCTTAGCAAACATTTTAGATTTTAGTAACATTCTTTTTAATGTGCAGCCGTGCTCTTTATGTTACCAAGGTCAAGGTCAAAGTTTTGTTGCAGAATTGATAGAAGAAGAATTAAGATACATGTTTATGCTCAAGACTTGCTTTATTAGTTTGCTAATTTATAATTTGTAACATTATGTAGCGTTTCAGTATTTTGGTTAATATATCTGCTCAAGATAATGAAATTAAGAGGCTGTTATGGGGGAACATACATCTGTTATACTGAAATACTCATATTTATGGCATTGCATATGAGAGCTGAACCTCCAATTCGTAATGCACACCATTTGTAAAATTAATTTTGGACAATTACTTGAGCCCACTATACTCACACCTGTGGGCTTTGTGACCAGCATTGATCAAGACCAGTCTGTGCATCAACATTGACTTACACCAGCCCAATCTGCCTTCTTAATAGCAGCATGATGTTAACGGCTGTGGTATTTATCATCTTAGTGATGGTTTATATTTATGGTAATTTTATTTTTGAAAGAAAGGCTCATGTATACATCAAACAATTATATTTCTTACTGTTTTGTATTGTACAAAAAGTGTGTATACTTCGCATGCTTCATTCATTTATTATGTACAGTTGCACCTGTGTGAGCATTCACTATGGTTACAGTGAACAGTCACCATGGTTACAGTGAGCAGTCACCATGGTTACAGTCAACAGTTACCATGGTTACACGGGCTTCCAGTCTTCAGTGTTGTTATATTCCAGACATTCCAAATTGAAATGAATATTACCTAAGTTAAGCATCCATCGGCCTTAAGTGGCCATTTGTTGTATCCCATGGCAACTGGATTAACACTGGTTCAACTGTACTTCAGTCTCGGCTGACACAATATGATCATATATAGGGGTGCAACGATACAGGCAAACCTTTACTGCGATACTGCCAACACATATTGCAATATGTCTTGCGATTAATGTTACAGAAACGCTAAGAAAATAAACTAAATCCAAATCACTACCATAGAAACAGTGCCACAAACGACCACGAAACTGTCTATGTAAAGCTAACTCGACATATGGGCAAGTTATATTATATTTGTAACCAAAGAATGGCAAAGATGATCTCTTTTTCTTATTCATTTATATATGCATAGCAATGTGTTAAGCAAGAATTCATTTAACTCGGAATATCGCAAATTTTCGCAACAGGGTACATATTGGCCCAGCTCTGTATAGCAATATTCAGGTATACCGCTGTATCGTTGCACTTCTAATCATATATGTAGATACATTGCTTATATCATTTCATTATTTGGCAAATTTGCATGACTGTATTTATAGCTAATGTATCAAAGACAGCAGTTGTGGAGTCTGAACAGAAGACAGAAATGAATGTGACAAAGAACACAACAACAACAGCAACAACAGCGAATATGAAAGCTGGTGGTATGAATGATATCCCCCCAAAAGCCCCCCTTGACACCGTAACCAGAAATGTAACCACTGCTAACAATAAACCCACTGTTCAGAGTACGTTTCTACACTTGTCTTATAATGCACTTCCTTTTTAGCTCTTTTTAGCTCACTTGAGCTTAGCTCACTTGAGCATATTACTCGGGGTAAAATCTTGTGGCTTCTCACTGTCTGTTGTATATTGTTTGTTGATTTTCTATTTTCTGCAAACAACATCTTCTCTGAAAGAACTTGATGACATTTGATATTTTGCATGGATATTTCTTTGATGGTCACTTTTCAAATTTGTTCAAAGAAGTCCAAACTCAGTATGCAGAATTTTACTAACCTGTTGTAGTTGGATTAGAAACAAAAAGCTAAAAAAAATTGTCTGAAATATCAAAGCAGATTTCAAAATAATGTCAGTGACAAAGAAATGTTGCTATGGTGACCATATACAAGTTTGTTCTAGAGACAAAATTCAATGTTGATTTTCAAGTAACAGGGCTTGGAAGATTTCTCTGTGAAGTTAAAAAGGAAATTTTACAGTAATTTGTTAAATCTTCAAACTGATTCCATAGAAATGGTCTTCATACAATCCTGTTCCAAAATTGTTCAAGAGATGTTGAAATGTCAAAAAGACACTGTCATTTGGGGTTATGTAATTCTGTTATATTAGTGTTGCTTTAAAGTGACAATTTGATAATCTCTAAAAAGTGCCTGAACATATCCCTTGCCTCTCAAGAATAACATTAAATTTTGAACACAACATGTGAACTTCAAGGTGCAGTAGAACTCAAATGAACGATAATGGGTCAACATTATCTACCCATTATCGTTTTGTCAGATATATAAACATGCAGGGTGTCGAGTTTCCTCATAAAATCCTGTAATTAGTATATATGAGTTTAAATGTGCTGAGAATTTCTTATATAAATAGGAGTGGTTCATTTATTATTCATGAGGACTGTCCTTTTGAGCTTTTCTGTGGATAGAAGTGAAATAGGATAAGTTAGGTAAAATGAAAATTGATTAATGGCAACACGTGAAAATATGAACAGCTTGCATTGATCCTAGGTACACTCAATAGGACTTGATTGAAATGTAAATGAAAGACATGCAGTGTGATCAGAATGAAAAGAACTGTTAAATTTGATTCAACATATTGTGTCCCTGTGTATGTTCTTGTATACATGTACTAATGTACATGTTTATATCGTAACAAATGTTTCGCATTGATTAAATGAAAAAGCTTTCATTTCTATCTTCAGTACATTTGTATACGAAGAAATAAAAAACACAGGTTTAAGACATATGTCAGTGGGTGTGGCCTAGTCTATAATTAATGTTATTCATACAGTGAGTTCACCATAAACTTTAACATGCTGCTCTTTCAACGTCAATACATTTTTTATCGCCTTTCATGTTATGTAGTTTTTCTGACCAAACAAAGTTTGCTATTCCAAAATTTCTATTCTGAAATAGCTAATTACACATGTTGTCTACAGTTCATTAGTTTCATTTGGAAGACTTCAAACTTAATCCTGTTTACTTCGCCTCAAGCACTCCTTTAGGAGATTTTGTGTGTTTATGCATCACCCATGTTTTTTTAAAATGTTCAAATATGCAAAACATATAACTTTATGTTGTATTAATATGTTAAAATTAAATAGAAACATAGGTCCGTTCTTTTCAGCAATGGTCTAGAAGACTAAGGCCAGACAGTGGTTATAAATAATAGTTTCTGTGATATGCCGTTCATCCTTATTTTGCTTGAATAGATACTTCTGTTCCTAATAAAGAGGGTGCATGTATAGTTGCATGTTGTTCTGTATCTGAGTCTCAAATGATAAGAACTTATTCAGATGTTTTTGAAATGTTGTGATGTTATTCAAATGGCATGTTTATCAAATGGCACAATGACTTAATGTTATTCAAATGATAAGAGTTTCAAACTCTATGATTTTAGTTAATATTCTTTCAACATATTTTTCAAATTGCATGCTTTTATTCAAATGGCGCACAGTTGTTGTCTTCAAATTACATGCTTTTATTCAAATGGCGCACAGTTGTCTTAAAATTACATGCTTTTATTCAAATGGCGCATAGTTGTCTTCAAATTACATGCTTTTATTCAAATGGCATGATAGTTTTCAAAATGGCGTGATGTGATAAAAAAGACAAGATTCACATAGCAGCATCAGCTACATGTATAAACCATGTTTTACAAACAGCTGGTACTTTGATATGAATTAATTTGATTAAAGATGTAAAAGGAAGAAATATTTACTTGTGCATTTAAGACAAATGCTGAAGACAAAAGAAAGCATGAAGGACATGTTGTCTGTGTTATTATGCCTTTTGAAAGGAGGTTTTTGTGGGAGGTGAAACATTTCTTCTGCAATTTCTGCAACATACTGTCTCTAAATAATTTCCCCAGATGTACTGCAAGGGAGTATACTCTGTCTGTTCCAAATTGAGTTTTTGAAACCTGGGAAGAAGTTTTAACAGGGTATAAAATTAAAATTGGAATTTAAAAACCATTATTATGATTATTTACAATAACAGACAGAGAATGGCCTTTAAGCTCTTTATTTTTAATTCAGTTGGATAAAATATTAATAATATTAAAGATCAAACTTGAATATTTACAAAAAAGGTGCAGCTTTGAAAATTCCATGATACACTTTTTGCTAATTAGAGGGCATATTAATTTCTCCCCCAATTTTTTTTGGCTTTCATTATAATTATGAGAAAAATAAATGTCTCAGAAAATTCAGATGGGCTCATTATTTAGAGACAGTATGGTATTTTGGTGTTGGTTACTGTATGTTTTAAGAGGGTAAAATATTTCCTCCAGATGGGGATGAAGTAGATGCTGATGTTGATGATTATGAGGATGAGGATGATCTAGAAGATGATAAAGATAAGGATGTTGACACGGCTTTAAGAGTCCATGACAATGACGAGGTAATGTTATCTGTAGTATCAGACATGTAAGGAAAGTTTTACGTGTAGTGACTGTGAGGTCAAATGATGTAAAGTAAATGGTGCTGGTTGCATTCATTGAAATTTGTTGCTTTTTCTATGTGCTTGTCAGGTGTAATGTATAATTATCTATCCGTTGTCTCATTGTATTCAATAAAATGCAGTAGTAGTAGTTGTAGTAGATAGTAGCCCCAACTTCAGGTCATATGAATTTCTTGGCCATTCAGAATGATGTTCGGAGAAGCTACTATGTTACATAATCTGCTTTGAAGATATTTTATTAGAGTTTAGGACTGTACTAACACTATGGAAACATGCCCCGTGCTTATAAAAGTTTCTTGAGCACAATCTCATGCTCAGCACGAAATCATGCTCAAGTAATATCAAGTCAGTCCAAGTGACATTCTTTTACAAAGTCTGGTTTAGTATAAATATATTGAAGCTCAAGAAGAGACCTTCTGATTATTGATTTATGGAACCCGACTTTGTAAAAGAATGTAACTTGATTTTACTTCATGTTACTTGAGCATGATTTTGTGCTGAGCATGAGATTGTGCTCAAGAAACTTTTATAAGCACGGGGCCAGGTCTTGTAAGTTGGCTTTGTTGTATGAATTGTTAACATAGGTTGTATGTTTGTTGTGGTCCGAGGTTAGGAAAGAAATCGATAACTCCGGGAGTATGGTTGCGTCAGTTTTGCCAAATCTCTGAAGTAGATTGTCAATGTTTGTTCAGGGAGGTACTTAGGGTCACTTTACTGCCAAGGTGAGAAGCATAGGTGACATTCAGAACAATAAAGTGACCTGTTTAGTGGGTGAAAGATGCATAAACATTAAGTTACACTTTGTTTCACATTTTCTGTAACAGAGTTAATAGGCAAATTTCATAACTTTTTATGTCTAGGTAAATGTATTTATACTGTATGAAATGAAAAGCTATATGTGTGGTGATAGGAACTTTCACAATATCTAAAGACTGTTATGAATCTACCGTAATCCAGTAGAGTTTCGAAAGATTTCTTTATAAATCCTACAAAGTCAAAAAGTTTTATTTTCAAATCAAGTATAACTTTGAGAACATATATACGGATATTGCAGACAATGTGACACAAACAGTACTCAGTAGGTTAATTGTTACTTATAATAGTGAAATAAAATATATCGGTTCATTATGAAAGTAGAAGTAGCATATAGAAGTGGTTAAGTATACTATAAGCATATTGCTTGGTACTGTAGTTACATCATGAGTAGAAAATAACAATAGAATATGGTAAGTACCTTTGCACCACTGTTTTTATCAGATACGATAGGCTTTACTTGTACACTGTCAATGGGTATTTGTTTATTTCATTTTTACGTCGAGCAGGGCGATGAATACGATTACGAGGATGATGACGATGATAACGATGATGACTATAACTACGATGAAGTATGTCATCCTCACATTGTCAATATAGAAACTTTGGTAACATTTTGGTCGACAGTCCTTACTTTGGCTAAAGTAGATATAACTACACGCAGAATTTGCGTTTTATTTCTACAGAGTCAGCACCATGAGTCATCTTAATGGATAGAAACTGAAATTAGAAATGTTTTCAAATGCCTTCATTTCACGTTTTAATTGTTAATCCTCTAATAGCCATAGACTGCTTTTGGCAAGTATAGGTTGGTGTGTTTTCAGGCATTGTCAGTCCACTGACTAGAACAGTTTTCGAATAACTTCACACAACTGTAAGCTATGGCACAAGTGTAGGTCTTGAAAAACACCTTTGTGGCCAAATATTAATGCTGCACTTTTGACATGAGTCTGATCACATAGAGCTATGTAACAATATTGCTTTTATATTGTAATGCCATACTCATATTCACCAGTTACTGCAAGTTTATGGTTTCATTATAATGTAAGCTAAGCTTTTTTTGTCCCCAAAGGCAGCATATTAAAATTGCACCATCAGTCCGTCCATCTATCTGTCTGTGTGTCTGTCCGTACATTTTTTCGTGTCCAGGCTGTAATTTTGTCATGCATTGAAGGATTTTAAATGACTAACTTGGCACAGGTCTCCAGCACATCAAAACGATGTGTCACATGCAAGATCAACGTCCCTACCTTAAAGGTCAAGGTCACACTTAAAGTTTAAAGGTATTGGGATCCTTTATATATGCACACATTCATGTCCGGACTGTTACTGTGTCATTCATACAAGGATTTTAAAATAGATACAGATGTTCAGCACATCAAGATGATGGTTGTAACCTCCTCGTGCAAAGATTTTGAATTTGACAGATGTTGATGGGCTAGACATGATGCCTGTAGGCATCTAGTATTTTCAGTTTTTTTACAGTGTATGCTAAGAAGAAAGTCCATTCCAATAATGTTCACCATATATTTTTCTACTGTCTGTAAATAATTCTATACATTACAATTATTACTTAATGTTTTTTCACAGCTTATCGCCATGATTAAATGAACATTTAGTAATGTAGATGCTGAGTAGAGCAAAATTTCTGTTGAAAGTCCGATGTTAATGACTAAAAGCCAAACATTAGAGAGAAGTGACTGGAATGTTATCAAGGTTTAGCTGTGTGTGAGAATGCAACAAGTGTATTGTCCTTGGTTAATCAGCATCAGCTAGCTAGCAGCGGAGTAGCGGCTCTTTCATTATAATTGTACACTTTTCTGAAGTGTTTCCTGTATTCCCCACCCACTTTTTAGACTGCATTTTTAAGCATATCCCTAGTTCTTTTAACTGACCATTTATTATATATAATACCTAACAATAGAATAGACACATACAAAGCAGAGGGTTTCTTGCATGATATATTTTCTCACTTTCTCTCCATCTGTCTTCATAAATGAAGGAATACACTGCTTGTCTACTAAGGGCAGTAGATAAAAGTGAATTCTTTTAATTTAACTTTTTAATTTTAGCACTGCATGTTGGGCATTTTGTAGCTAGTACCTTCGGAGAAAGAAAAGATAATTATGTATACCGCGAAAATGTTTTAAGTGTAAAATTGTTCATTTTTCTATCAGTGAAGCATTTTGTCTGTCATTCTTTTTTGTTTTCAGATAATTGCTTCTATGGTTTTGAACAATTTTCAGCCAAATAGGTACAGACATTCAGTATAGTTATTACAGTGTATCAAGTTGAAGGAGGCACCTTGGTGTAGGGGTAGAGCATCTGACTCAAAACCCACAGGCTGTCGGTTCAAATCCAGGCAGCGACATTTGACCGGGACCTTCACAATCCCTTCTTCTAATGCGAGTACTGGTCAGAACTCCAGGCATCAAGAGTAGTTAAAATAAGTTGCAAGAACTTGTTCTACAAAGTAAAGTAAATAAGTTTAAACTAAATATAGTTGTGAATGTTGTCAAGGCTTGACAGATTATTGTAGAAGTAATGGCCGTGGCATATAATTATGGTTGTGACTTTTGGGGCTTATATCAACATCAGGAAGTTTGCTATAAGGATGAGGTGTAAATGTGGTAAATGAGTCATTCATGTTTGTATCAACAAAGCAGAGTACACTGAAAATTCCACAAAAAATCCCAATAACTTATATGTTTTCCTTTGCCCATGGATTGCCTAGTTAAGATGTTTGCTATGAACCATTGTTGAAAAGAGGGGGGCACAGTCATGTGCTTTTATTTGCATCCCAACCACTCTTATTCTTAAGTGGTTTCTCTCACATGAATAGGTCTACTGAAAACAATAATGCTTGTTATCATACTGTAAAAAGCAACTGGGGATATTTAGAATGGTCTGTGTGAGTTCCTGGCCCCACACGATTGTCAGGGGCATATTTCCAAACCTGTGGAAGTCCTAGAAATATTTGGTAAAAGTTTGGCATGCAACCTATCTCTGTAATAACCTATGGGATTGAGTTGTAAGTTCACTTGTGTTCATGAGTTGATCAGTCAGGCTTGGTAACACTTTAGGGAATTGAAAGTAAATCAACTTTTAATGTTACATTTTGCCATGGCGGAGGGCAGCGAGGGGGGGTTATGATGAAGCTAAAGGTCGGCTCTTATACACTACATACAGCTGTCAAATGTTTGATGTGGAAGTTTGAACTTTATGTTTACTGTGTAGATCTATTATGTCTTCCCGAAGTCCCACAGTCCTCATACTGTGGAAGGCATAATTTTATTTGCCCTAGCTCTCTAATTTGTCATCTGTCTGGAAACAAGCATGGCTGCTCTGTATCTCTTAAAATATTTGAATGATTTTAAAATATCTTTGTACCCGAGATTGGCATATTGAAAATAAGAAAAACAGGAATTGATACAGTCGACTCTCGAAAACTCGAACACCCTCGGGGAAGCAAAATTTGTTCGAATTTTCGGGAGTGAGCATGTCGGCCATATTGGAGATGGTACTAAAGACCGTTCTGTAAGAACGCCGTTCTGTCTAGAGTGAAGTGTACTAAAACCTGTGTAGGAACGTACTTGATTACTGAGTTTTGAGTGCAAGTTCTTTTATGTAAATCTTTGATGCCGGTTTCTACTCGTTGACGATGTGGAGGTTACCTGCTGGACTTAACCTTTTCAAATGAAATTAATTTTCCCCGAATTCACTGACCTGGCTATTCCCCCATTACTGGGACCTTCACCAGGTTGCTCGACGTTAGAACTTTGTACACTATGTTCTGACATAATTGTGTGGTTGACATTGAAAAATCTAGATTTTATATAGCTTTATTGAATATGAAACAATTAACTCATTTTATGACAGGCGAAGGATTGCCACAAACATAATCATAAGTGTTAGCACGCGCGGCAAACAAATACACATATCCTCGATTATTACCATGTGACGTCATTTACTCAATCAAGCTGCCACCTGCTCAATTTTCACGAGGTGTGAAAAACATGCGGCCGGCTGATTGATCAATTAACGAACGACACTGTTCGAACTTTCCGGAGTTATTCACACTATTTTATTAATGAGCGGACAATAATATCAGTTCGAAAGTTCCTATTATCCGGGTTCCGATTAACCGTAGTAAAACATATTGAATCTAGAAGGAAAAAATTCGGGACCCGAAAATGTGTTCGAATAATCGGGGGTGTTCCAATTATCCGGGTTCGAACTTTCGAGAGTCGACTGTATGTAGTAAAAGGGAGTTTCCTGTGAAAGTTTGAGAAGAAAACAGTATTTAGGAAATTATGTTAAACTCAAGTTGTTACCTCACTTCAGTATGGCCAGCTGTATTGCAACTTCCATTTCGTCGCCTTGTAATTTCCAGAACCCGTAATCGTTTTTTGGGGGGGATTTTACATTTTGGTACCGTTGTAATCGTCTCATCAAGCTCTTTATGATGAAGTAGTCTGTTTTATTATGGAACTTCAAAATCGATTTTCTCTTAACTCAAAAAATGGACTGATGGGTTTCTTGAAAAAAGGCGATGATTTGTCTGTCAACAATAAATTATTGCTGCTTTTGATTTTAAAATAACATAAATTATAATACATATATTAAACTTAGCACAAGTATCTACTTGGACATTAGATAATGGTTTACTTGACCATGTCCAGGTATTGAAATATGGTTAGCTATATAGTTACATAATTTTGCTCACTTCACTGTACTGAAACTAAGGACTTCATCCAGAAGCGAAACATATATTTGCCTGTATAATCATCAATTTCTTTGTTTTCAGTTATTATAGCTGGGCTGCTTCTGTTAAGAAATTAAATCCTGTTTTCTGTGTCCTGGCTTCACAGCCTGTAAAAGTGCCACGAATCTTGCCATTCATGCATTAGTTTTATTGTAGATCTTTCTTAATTGCTAATTTGTCATAAATCAGGCAAACGTACATCGATCATGATCAGATGTATTTTTAACGTGCTGCTTCTTCTTGTTTACTTTTTGTTTATATATACAAGTGTCTTGTTGATAGTTCTATTATTAGTATTATAACTGGAATGATGTATACGCATGTCTCTGTGCTCGATGTTTATATAAAGCTGATGTTGCCGTTTTATGTATGTGCTCAATGTTCATAGCTCCACTGCATACAGTATGTAAAACTGGTGTTGCTGTTGTATATATCGAGTCACTGTTAGAGTTGTGGCATGGACCACCTGTTAATATACCACAACAAAATTTTAGATCATGTCTTTCAATGGTACTGAAAATCTCCCATCACAAAATGAGAAATGTGCATGTCAAAATGCATGGTGTGTGAAGTGATGGGTATAAAAGGTACAATACATGTATCATACAGTTTTAACTTTTTCAAAGTAAAACTTCCTTGTCTGTATGAAACAAAAGTGATAAACGTGTCAACATTTTTGCCTTTTTTCATTTGTAAAAACAGTAAATCAGAATGTGTATTGTAAGTATGATGGGGCCATGTCATGTAGAGAGTGTCTCATAAACCTGATGTCATCTCATTTTATGTCCCCTACCAGTACCCTTTGATTAAATAATTTTGCAAGATGAACAAATTAAATGTCCTTTATCTTGTATTTTTACCCTTGAATTAAAAAAAAAAATTGCATTGCAAACAGAATTGCATGTAACAGGAACCTTGCGTTAAGATACATGTATGTAACATATTGAAAGCATGTAAGATTGCAAATAAAGGTATATTTAAACAGCCACATTTGTGCATAAAATCAGTGTACATTCATTCATGCGATTTGATCTCGTCTGAATAGCTAACACAATTTTACTGTGCCAGCTATGGCTTTATTAGCCATAATTTGGCTTCCATAAATTACCCCTGTATTTTGTTTGATGGTCATAATCCTCCATAATCTTACAGTATCTGACTGTTTCAGTATCTGTACATGTACCTTGTGTGACAGCCATTTACCTTGTTCTTGTGTGACAGTCATGTACATTGTGTGACAGCCATGGCTTCCACAGCTTAGCTTGGCTTGTCAGCCTCAGCAAAAGCTTCTGTAACTTTCATTTTGCTTTGTGACTGTATCATCCTTAGTTGTACAATGAAATTTTCAATGATGAAAAGTTTCGTAATCAGATTTTGTTTTCTGGTCATGGCTTCAAAAACTGTTGCTTCAGACATTGTTGTTTGATGGCCTTATACTTTTGTGGTTATCAACAACAACTTTGATATCGTACTGGTACATAGAATGAAATTATTATTCTGAAAAGTGACCTTGTTGCTTCAATTGTAAGGTTTTATTAGTCTCTGGTAGGGGACAGAATCATTGGTAGCCTAAGTACATGTAGATGTTTATAGAAAAACAGTTTATTTTGATACAATGCGTTATAGAAGTATCCTGTAGATTTAATAAAATACCTTTAATTAATAGCTTTAAGGGAAAGAAAAACCTGCAGACTGTGACAGTGATATGTTCCTTTAGTCATAGTAGAAGCTTGTGATTCCCTTTAAAAAAGTAGAATGACCTTAATTAATTGATTGTAATGGTGATGGATTCCCTATATAATATGTTCCTATCCTTTGTGTTGTTATGCAGGATATTAAAAGATCAATATTAATTATGGCAATACCCAGTATAGTCCTGGGCGATTCCCTGTAGAAAGTCAAAAAGTCATTTATTGTGACAATACAATACAAAGATGGTTGATTTTTTTGGGTTTGTGCAATACAACTATGACAATTTGACAAAATGGTGGAAGGCTAGACATTATATAATAACCACACCCTCAAGTCCAGATATAGTTACGAAGGATTACTTACACCTGAGAATGCCTTGATGAAATTTTTATTGCAATTAAATTTATAGACTTTTAATTTTTTTCAAGTATAATTTCAATTAAAATAAACCAAAATAGGATAGGTTATTCAAAGATTTTTGTAAGAAACATAAGTGTATGTCGTAATTATTCATCTGTATACGAAAATGTCAGTAGAGTATGACACTGCCTGCTGCAGATTCTCGATGTACGATTTTTTTAACCTCTCAACTTTTTTTCATTTCAGAAAACTAAAGATGAGATCAAGCTCAATGAAAATCCTATAGATGAAATGTATCGTAAAGATAAAGATGTAGTAGATACACACCAATGAACGACTCGACACATTTCCGTACTACTGTGATCTGTTTACACACATCGATTCTATGTCTCACCTACGTTAATTCAGCTCAAATGTAGAGAATAGAGTTCCCAGCATTCCTTGAGACATAAATGTGACAAAAATTTAGGATTAATTTCTGCAATGACACATGAAATCTACAGTTTTCTTCTCCAGTGCTTTTCGATCTCAGTATTTTGAAAAACGCTATTTAGAAAGTGTAAAGTTTTAAAGTATATGTGACAGTATATGCTGTTGATGTTATTTGAGTTAATTGTTGACGTTATAAAAAGCTGCGAAAAATATGGTTAATTTCCAAAGACTGATAAATAGATCTAGTTAAATTGATGAACTTGGATAGATACTTTGAAGTAAAATAAGATTTCCTTTTATTTTATTAACGACTATTTCACTGTAGGGAAATGGGTTGGTTATCAAGATACTGCTCTTTGATGTGTGTAGTGTTATGTCATCGTGTCATATGTGTGTCATTTCTGTGGTTCATTATAGCTATTGGTATTGTAAATAAGGGAGGTAATTCAGATTAGGGTTTTTTTTATTTTGTATTATTTTGAGAAAAATCCAATTGTTCAAATAGTTATTGCAGTTAAACTGTTTTGTAACTGGAGGGAAAGTGGTGGAGGTCCCTCATTAAGTCCCTCATTAATTCAGGTAATTAATGGTCATTACACTATGGGATATCTTATTGGTCACTAACTGTTATATTACTCCTTGGCCCTTTAAGTTTTAGTTTTTGAGTGTGATAATGTAGAGGTAGACAGGATATTTGAAATGTGAAGTCAGGCCCTGAAATTCAGATCAGAAAATTACATTTTTAAGGTTTTGGTTATTAAACAGTGCATCAACGACATAATAGAGATTAAATACTGAAATTGCCTGTGAAGATACAGGGTGAAGATCTTATACCTGTCAAATTGCATCTGAGCAAAGCATGATATGTTATAGGATCTGTGAAGTTGAGTTTGAGCTTTAAATTTCTGAAGAAATAGACATAGTGTTTGTATTTTTCCGAAACGCGGCCATGATAAAAACCTTTACACTGAATGCTTTAAGATTCATATAACTTACTGCAAGGCTATAGTATTTCTTTTAAGAACGTAACAACTCGATCTGTAATTGATATGCCCCAACTTTCAACATGTCAGGTTCATTTAAGATCAAGAGCTGTCTGTCTGTTAGGAGTACTCAGGGGAGACAAGTCTGTTTGGAGTACTTAGAGGAGACAGGTCTGTAATGAGTACTCAGGGGAGACGAGTATGTGAGGAGTACTCAAGGGTGACAAGTCTGTTAGGAGTATTCAGGGGAGACAAGTATATTAGGAGTACTCAGGGAAGACAAATATGTAAGGAGTACTCAAGGGAGATAAGTTTGTGAAGAGTACTCAGGGGAGACAAGTCTATTAAAGAGTACTCGGGGGGGACACAATAAACTTCACACAGTTGATAATGTACCAACTGTATTTAGTAATATCTGATTACCATACTTGCTGAAATAATTGTTTAGCGACAGAAACTGTGCTGTTACTGTAGTTTATATCTACTGAGCTTTTTGCATTGAATTCCAGTGGCTTGAATTAACATCTGTAAATATTTGTTACCGTATTTCATTATTGTGTGAATCTTACAAGTGTTTACCAGCGCATCTACCTATTGTATTTTTTACATGTTTATGATTATGCATTTATTCATGGTTCATTTTCTCATACAAGAGTTCGGGAAGGACATTTAGGTAACTTGTTGTTTTCATCAGTTTTATATGCAAGATTTTAGCTTCAAGATGTGCAGTAGACTTTCTATTGTTTTACAGTCTAAAAAGTTGTTAGTAAGTGTTTTGTATGTACATACATTTATTTTTTATTTTTTCTTTATAGTCAACAAAACAGGTACATATAAATAAATCTTAGCAAAAAAACTTAGCCATCAACACACATTGGGAAAAAGGTAAACCATTTGTGTTACAAGGGAGGAAAATGTTACTGTCTATAATTAAGAATAGAAACTCTCTATAACTTAGAAATTGTTATTGTCTGAAGCCATACTGGCAATGTGCGTATAAAAGTGTGATACTGTATCTGATCATGAACAGTTCTTTAGTTTAATCATGCGTAAAACCACAATTCAGATTTTACGATTTTTAAAACCTCCTCCCAGTTTTATGCAGCAATTATGAAATGTTCATCTATGCATGACATCTTTCAGCGTGCTTAAAATGAATTTATATTCAATTTAAAGATGTAGAACTTGTTGAATAAGTGTATTTTGAAGAATG
Organism: Saxidomus purpurata; assembly: GCA_022818135.1. Classification (NCBI taxonomy): domain Eukaryota; kingdom Metazoa; phylum Mollusca; class Bivalvia; order Venerida; family Veneridae; genus Saxidomus; species Saxidomus purpurata. Next base: position 30,555,089 of record JAFMSR010000018.1, read on the forward strand.
TACATTATTTCCAGCTGAGAACCAGCCAATTTCTTTTCATTTGGCGTAATTTTTTTTGATCTTTTTAATGTGAGGAAAAGAGAAATGGCGGACAATTTTTAAGAACAATTTGGGTTCATTCTTTCTAAACACCCTTAATATTGTACATAATGAAAACTGCAAGATATTCATTTTTGAAAAACATGCTGGTTATAAATCCTAATAGACCGAACATTTTGTTGACTTGTTAACATTGTTAAGTCTTTATTTAAGGAGAAGTTTTGGCAGCAGGTTTATTATTGTGCTTGTGAAAAAAATAATTCTTAGTTCAAACAGTACATGCTCACACCTGTAGTAAGTTTGCAAAAAAAAGGTTAATTCTTTGTGCCATTACTAATGTTTTGCAATTAACAATTAATCAAGGTTATAAGAAACTTGTGTTTTAAGAAACTTGTGTTTAATTTTTAGCAAAGTGTTTAATATAGTAGTAAAGTTGAGTTTCAGTTAAGGATGATATTAGAAGGGAAAATTGTGCAACTGATTTTATTTCAAATGAATTTCCAAAAAATATTGTGTGTACATGTAGAAGGAATATTATGTAATACACATGTAGCAAGGCAAATATGTAATACACATGATTGTAGAAGGCGTATATGTAATACACATGTAGAAGGCATGTATGTACAACACTGCTTTTATATTGAAATGCTCATTGATCTATGTTCAAATCCACTTAAAAATATTGTGATATAGTAACTGATAGGCCTTGTCAGTGTCTGACCAGGAACATGTTGGCACAGTTGGCATAATAAGGGGTGTCGGAAAGAACAAGCAGTAGAGTGAAGCGGACAAACTCTGTATGAATGACAAGACTTAGTGTTGGTCAGACATTGACACTTTGAGTCAGGGGGTGTGAACTGATGTTGATGTCAAGTGACTGAAATGAATAGAATTAAGTGATCTTGCAATGCAGCTTTGTCTGTAAAATCAGCAATTTTGTAAATTACTAAATTACATACTTTAACTATGGTGTTCTCAAAACATGATACACATTTTGTATTTTTGTCGCGGAGGGCTATAAGGCTTGTTTTTGCATCCTTAATTCTAAATTAGGCCTTATAGCAAAAACGGCTTTATGGTTTTTGGTACGTGGCATTCCCTGTTTGATATTATTTTTGTTTTTTTACAAATTACACTATTTAGATTTTAAATACTTTATTTGAATGACAGAAAATGCTCTTAATTTAGAAAGGGGAAAAAACAAATGTTTCTTGTTGTCATTGAGGAAATATCAGTTCATTCGACCTTACCGTTAATGTGTGGGTATTTTTACTTTATATGTAAAGACTGCTTATTATACTGAATATTGGATTGTACATATAGAAAATGCAATTTACTGTAGTAATATATTGTCATATACATAGTAATGTAGGTCATATTATACTATTTTTGAAAAAAATATCAAGTGTTGCGATGATGGCATCATGTCTGTTATGTTTCTGATCAAATATTGATCTGTAAATTATTTACCCTTGGGGTTCCAGCTTAAACCATAAGTGTAAACAGTAAATGCTGTAAGAGATCCCTTACACAAACTTATACCCACCTTTCTCTAAGACTGGTGCAATACATCTGATTGGCTAAAGCTGAAATGAACTTTAAAACTGACCAATCAGGGGCCAGACTCATTGATTGTACAGTTTAGTCTTCAACCTTACAGACAGGGATTGTAAATTTGAATCTGAAGGGAAAAACATTTTACACAGAAGTACCTGAATTCATTTAGCAGCATCATAAGACCTGAGGACTATGCAGACCTGTAAAGTCTGTGTCTATAATTCATGACCTGTTTCTCTTTCTGTCTCAAGAAGTGAATTACACATAACAAGAATTCATCATGTATTGTAATTCATATACACCTTACAATGTATGAAAGCTGTTGCCACTGTATGTGTAGTAATGATTGCATGGATTATTCTGTACAGCCTAATCAAGATATGCATTTACATAAACATTCCATTATACTCCATATGACTATAACTTCTGGTACAGTGGCCACAGTTTTATTGTTTCTGTCACATCAAAATTGAAGATACTGGAATATTAAGGAAACTTTTGTCTAAATTCAAGTAACCATACATTTTTTTTTACAAAGGTATATAGAAACTTAAAAAAGACCTAGGTAGCCTTTGTGAATTTGAATCAAGACTTTAATGTATATATCTCAGAAGTGGCACTTAATTCTTGTCCAAGTCTTTATTAGTTAACATGCGTTAGCTAATTAAACAATATGAAAAAATGTGCTGAAAATGTATACCCATCCGGGCCATAGTATTGGACCTGTAAGTGATACAGTTTTAATTTTCTTTCTGCAACTGTTTTATAGTAATTAGCTCATTAGCAAATATCGACTCTCTGCTGATATTACTTGTAATCTTTCTTAGATTCTCACCAATTATGGAATGAGTCACTTATTAGAGACCCAGCAATTTCCAGTACTGGTATCCATTTATAGCTTTAATAGTTAACTCTATATATATAATAGTGAAACTGAGCGAGTCTTTCTTTGAATTTTGACATGTAAATTTTGACATGATTTTTGCAATCATGTATTGAGTCGCCAACACCCAATTGCATATGAGAGACAAGGGTTGGAGATTTCATGTAATTATTATATTAATTTATTTTCCAGTTGAACAAAAGGTATCTATCTCTTACAGCTATTCATGTATACATTGCTGTCGTATAATTTGTTTATATGTTACTGAAGCAATCTTCTCAATACTCATTTTCCTGTTTGTCGCACATGCAACTGTATATTTTGTACATCTGAGAGTTCTTTTGCATTTATTTTGTATTTTAAAGAAAGGTTGTGATACTGAACACCTTTAGATAGCTGCCTGAACATAATGATGTTCCCTCTGCTAAACAAGTTAGTGGGATATAGGAATTGCTTTGTTTCTACCCATCCCCATCACATTTCTGTGCCTCATATCCAGAATTTTAAAGGCTTTTTTCTTTTTACTTTAGGATTATCCCCCCTTACACACTAAAATCTGTGTAGGTGTTATTTCCATTGCTGTTTAATTAAGTAGACTTTTACATTAATCGTTGTACCATTGTGTGGTTTAATTAAAGATTATTTCACCTTGTGGACTAAACTTCATCTTCTAAAATCTATATAACTTTATAGGTAAATTTTGGTATTTGCTACATTATGGTACTTTCATCTTCTGTGTTCATTTACATCATTGATCACAATACCATTTAGTTCATCAAAGGTTTAATTCCAAATGATCTCCCCTTATATACATTAAAGAAAAAAATGTGTATTGGTGGGGGGTTTGGATCACTTTCAGCTGTAATTTTTGTGTCAACAATACATGCAAGCTTAACACCCCATCCCATAACTCAAATAGGTTGGTTTACTGCTTATATTATTCAGAATAACATACCGGTTATGATCAGAGATATTTCTGTATTAAAGGTTTTGTCCCAGCTACTTAATATTTTCCATGAAGTTTTGGCGTCAGCTGTTCACTTTGTGATAATAATATGTAGAATTTTCTGTGTACATGTTTGTGTATTTTTTATGCACTGTTTAGAACAAATTTGTGGGAAAAATATATGAAACTTACAGGAAATTTTGAGTTGTTTTTTTTTAGCTCACCTGAGCCACAATAAGTGGATGAACCATGATGATCTCCCTTTGTCCATCTGTCTGTATACTTTTACCCAGTTAACACTCTTCATATTGATTCTTCAGAACAAGTGAAATGTAACAAAAAGTACTCCATAGCATGCTTGCATTGACCTGTTCCAAAAAATAAGAAAATGTTTCTGGTCCAGTGCCCACCTGAGACACCACTGTTGCAAAATTTAGAGAAATCTTTACAGATACACGTACCAAATAATGTATTACAAAAAAAAAGATACTGCTTTACAATAAAATACTACATAACTCTACATATATGGAGTACTACAGTACTGAACGGAAGTGTACTGTACTACTGTAATATAGGAACATTAGTGCCGTATTGACAAGCACATGAGCCGGGGTACATGTAGCTCTAGTTGAAATAATGTTGAAACATCTGTTCAATTGAGTTTGACCAGTAGATGCGTTACAGGTCAGGAAATTTCCACAAAATATATCCGTAGCAAATTTAGTAATCTGCCATTCTTACAAGATTATTTATACACCCAAGTAGTCCAGTTATATCTGCTGTCCTGGTCAAAGTGAAATGGTGAACTGAATACGTTGAAAATGCAATCTTAAACATTTCTTGGAATGTTATATGACTTGCGATGTCTTGCATTAAAGAAGTCCGTTCCAGATGAAAATTTCATAACAAGTTGTGTCCATGAGAATCTGTTGGTATTTGTTTAAATCTTGCTCCCATGATCAACACATAGCTCCAGTTTCTTCAGCGTCTCAAAGCTTTAATTAAGGAGCTGTCTGTGCAAAGTACTGATTTCTAGGCAAAATTGTTGATGGTCTGTTTATACTACAGTAACTTCAGTAAATATTAGTGTTCATATGCACTGTTTCAAGGAAAATAGAGAGATCAATAGACGCATGCTTTTTATAGAAAAGGTAAAGATGAATACTAATATATTTAGTAGGGAGCTTTATTTGTCATTCAATGAAAACGCTGTATTTCTGAAGGAGGGCGTGTCATCAGTTGTGGACGCTCCAACTAACGGTGATTTGCTATGAACAGATTACGGTATGGCATAATAGTGCCATGACAGCATGCTGGATTTTTGCTAGGGCTTGTCAGTAAAATCGAAAAAACAAATTTGGGGGATGGGGTCATGATGGTCATGTTGTCATGAGCAATATAATTTGAAAGTCTGATAAAGAAATATTAAGTTATGGCAAAATTATAGCCAACTTTAAGATATCTTGCCGAAGTGCAAAGGGGCATTACGTGTCAAATGTGACCTTGACCCAAAGATCTTGGCTGCATCACAACCCTGTTGTCATGAAAAAAATAATTTCAAAGTTTGATGAAGAAATATTGAGAAATAAAGTAATAGTTAGGGTTAAGTTTTTTGTGATAAAATCTTAGTACAAAAAGGGGCATAATTATGCCAATATGGTTGACAGAGTTATCTGACTTGCTGCAGTTTTCTATATTGCCATTAGAAACAAGTATGCCAAGAATAAAGTAAATATATTTGATGATATAGAAGATATTAACATTTATAAGAAAAACTTTAACCACCGCAGACGCCGATGCTGGACGAGTGCAGTTGGTGACATTTTGTGCTTTGAATAGACGAGCCAAAAACAACATTTTCTTTGGATGACAAACTCCTTGCTGAAGAGTTGTACTAATTGCTCTTTAGCAAGGAAGATTCTATGCTTTGTCAGGAGTTTATAGTGTTGAGTGACTAAGCTTTGGCTTTTAAAGGCTGCACGCCTGGATCATAACGTAACTTATTGGCAGGTTTGATACATTCACAACTAATAATAAAATTGGTAAACTCTTATCTTTACTTCATCTCAGTATATAACAAATGTTATCATATGCATAAACAAAATACTTAAAACAGTATAATATATGTATCCTGTACAAAAATGCTGATCGAAAACAAAATGGCTATTATAATGACCCGTTTACATGTAATGTAACTGGGCGATAGTCATCCACTACGCACCTTGGTACGGTAATAGTCCTGCCATACCGAGAAGACGGATGAGCAATATTCTATAATGTTAAACAGTATCTTAAATAAATATATAGTCTTGACTAGAAATTCAATTACCTTCAAACAAAGGTAAGACTATTGTGTTTA
>JAFMSR010000018.1:30561372-30650156 GCA_022818135.1 Saxidomus purpurata
ATATTTCACCAGTCATAGTGGATAAACCGATCTGTCGGCAAATGCAGCGGCTTCGTAGCAGCCATTTTGGTAGTACATTATACATTGGCGGAAATATTGTTGTTATCTTCGTCTTTACTTGAGCGCAGGGATGTGCTACTCGTACTGGTACTTGTACTCGTACTTACTCGAGTACCAATTTTCAAGTACTCAGCAGCGGTATACGACTATACATCGACAGACAACTCATCGACACGACAAATCATCGACACGACAATACATCGACAAGACAACTAACCGAAAGACAACTCATCGAAATATCGCGTCGGTCTATTGTCGCACTGCGGTAATTTTATTGGTTATGTTGAATCACAAAGATCGAATCAGACATCGTCGCCAAAGTTTCAAAAAGTATTTAGTTATTTTTTTGTCAGAACCTAAAATATTTATCATCTTCATGTTGATTTTAAAATATTTATTTCTGTTAAAAGTCCGCTGTAAATGACATCACTGAGTTGTGAATGCAAAAATTATCTAAAAGTATATATCAATTAGCGTTCCAGCGTGTCCGTTATTTTTTGTCAATGCTTATTTTATCAACTGTCAAAGCCAACGTTTTTCCAGTAACCATGTTCTACTATTTATTTGAATGAATAACCGTTACCGAAATATTTATTTGTACTTCAACCTCTTTAATTCATACAGATAAAGCCGCAGGTGTCACGCGATCTGCATGCATATCTGATGCATATAATGTTTATATTGGATAATAAGTATTGTCGAAGTTTGTCGATGAGTTGTCGATGTAATTTTCGATTAGTTGTCGTGTCGATGTATTGTCGTGTCGGTGATTTGTCGTGTCGATGACTTGTCTGTCGATGTATTGTCATAGACCCCTCAGCAGTACTCAGTACTTGTCTTAAATTATGAGTACAAGTACTCGTACTTACTTAAGTACTAAAGCAAAATGGCCAGTACTTGTGAGTACTTTACGAGTACTCTATGAGTACTTCCACACTTACGTGTAAAATGCAACATAAAGTAACCTAATGAAGTATATAATTATATATAGTGAATGGTAAGAAATAATTCAAATCAACAACAAATTGAATCAGCTAAGAAAAAAAACTGCCTATTTTTGTACATGTTGTATTATAATAACTTATTCATAAATGCAATATAAATAAATCATGGTCACAGTAAATGTAGTTAAAGTTATGGTAGAACTACCAAATACATTCAGTAAGCTTATAAAACATCAATATACAGAACATTTTGTGGAGTAAATAAAGGTGATATCACCTTAATTATCCGTATACAATGCATAATAGCAATTTGCTAATAACAATTAATTATGGTATTATCACCTTTACAAACAGGCAGATTTAATTTTCACAAATTGGTGAATAGAAGTTTTATACTTAACTGTGTTTAAGCTTATTTATGATATTGATATTTTTCTGGGTTAATTAATTTTTTGCATGCTCACAATACTCATTAAATTTATTCTACATAAAATTTGAAAAACATATCAAGTTTTTATTTGTGACCCATCATTGTCATTTAGACAGTTTTATGCATATAATAATAATAATAAATTCAGTACTCAGAAAGTACTCATGAGTACTTTAAGTAGTACTCAGTACTTACTCAAGTACACACACAAAAGTGAGTACTCAGTACTTACTCGAGTACTCCTTTAGCATCCAGTACTTAGTACTTACTCAAGTACTAACCCCAAGTACTCGACCCATCCCTGCTTGAGCGATCCATTGTAGTTGGACAATTATATCACAGTTTGTGAAGAGCATGATAGAAGTTAAGTAAAATATGTTGTTGACACATGTTGTTTTTGTATTTAATTTGTGATCGAAAGATTTGAATTATAACCGAAAGTACAGCTGTTAAATTTAAAAATAAATCTTAATTTTGTTTTTTTACGTTTTTCGTGCTCTTAGAATTCTAATATTTTTCTTTTCTTGATCTTACTATTGTTTAATTAATGTTGTTTGTAAACAGAACACGTTACTATGTGCAAGCGTATACAGCACGACAATGATATTTCCGGTATTAGCATCATATTAAGTATAATCAAAATGGCGCCTGTGAAATTGTCGTTTATACATCAGATCAGTTTATTCACGAATAGTGGTAAAATATTTAAGTTTACAACACATTATCATACATATATTAAAGCAATATATGGTGTCGGGCCCAGTATTCGTGGTATGTCCAGAATTCGTGGTATTTAGACAGTTTTTTATGTCCACATTGCTCACATTAAATAAAGACGCTGAAGTAAACAAAACTGTAAATATGTTCCAGTTGATGTTTTCCGTTAATGTCCGTTACAACAATTTGGTGTTCTTACACCTATAAGTGTTGCTTCAGGTACTCCCAAAGCGAATCTGAAGATTTTTATCATTATTGAAATGATTACTTTTTAAAACTGTTACTGGAAGAATAGTTGACTGTTTGTTTATATATAATCAACTGATATTGATTCACAAGATATAAAAATATAATTTTAAACAAGATTCTTAAATATCAAATGGGACACTTCTGTTGCAATGTAACTTTTTGGTCGACCCACGAATTCTGGTGCACATATTCCTGTGACGTCAAAGGTCAACACACTTTATATTTTGGAAGCTGTGTAAACAATTTGACAATCAGCATAAATAAAGAAAGTCGTATGTTAAATGTTAGATGGTCTTGGTTATATTTTGACCTTGGTTATTTCTTTGTTTAATTTATCGTACTCCATAGTGATATAAAGGGTTCTAATTACCACGAAAACTGGGACAACCAGCATACATCCTTTTATAGACTTCCGTAACTCTTGCCTTTCCTCATAGGGTTTTGCTACAGATACGGAACTTCTGTAACTCTAGACTCGGAGGCTAGAGTTACGGTACGGTACCGTAACTCTAGCCACTGCCTTAAAATTATGCATAGAGCCTAGAGGTGTGACAGTTATAAAATACCAGATGTGTGAAAGGGGTCACACTGAAACGCCAAATTAATTAGGCTAAACAGATTATGACTGCTCAAATTCTATTTTGTAATGTGGCCATCCTTCACATTTCCCTCGCTGAAATGCTAGTTGTCCGCTTACAAAAAGTCGACCCAAAACTGTTCCCCACCCACTTTCAGAAGACAAGCCGGTGAGTCAGTAACAGATTTTTCATGAAGTCTTTGCCACAGTAATGGAGGACATTACTTTGGAATGCAATACGCCTTTGATATAAATCAAATTGTATAACATTTACGTCATTTGTGTCAGCAAATAAGTCATCCTCGTCTTTCAAACTCTCTTCTTCCATCGGGGGAGGTTCTCGCTCGGCCATCTTTACTGTCACGTGATACCTGAGGGGAGGTTAAAATCCGTACTAGCCTTATTTTTAAACAGGAGTACAAGATCAACCATTTAGCAGAAAGCGTCAAATTTGACCTGGGGGTTCTGATTTCAACAATCTTTGTAGAGGTTCACTATATAATGTTGTATCCCAAATATCTATGCTCTGGGCCTAGTGGTTCTAGACAATAAGAGTTTTGAAGATTTCCCTATGCTAAATATTGATAATGACACCCGGGCAGGGTCAATTTTGACCCGGGGTCGTGATTTGAATTTTGATAGATGTCAACTAAGCAATGATACCTACCAACAATCTAAGCTCTAAGTATTTTGATTTCAGAGATGAAGATCATTTAAGTTTACGTTTTCCTTACAGAAGCCAGCGTTAAATCAAGTGAAACCCCGGGCAGAGTCAATCATTTTGATCCGGGGTCATGCATTCTTGACTGAATTCCACTAGGTAATGCTACTTGCCAAATATCTAAGCTATATGTCTTGTGGTTCCAGGCAAAAAGATGTTTAAAAAACGATTTTCATATAAAAGTCGGGCGTCATATTTTAACGATTTTGGTAGAGGTTTGTTGCCGGCAAGCAATTAAGCATATTAGGAGTGTAGGGAGGAGCTGTACTACCTAGCAGAGTAAACAATACTTTGTAATGTGATAATGTAAACACAATGATCGTCTGCTTACAGATAGGTGTCATGATGCTTACAGATAGGGGACATGATGGTACATAAGTACTCCAATAAAAGTGGACAAGAGTGAAAATTTTAACTGGGTTTCTAAGTCGAAAAGGGCCATATTTCAAATAAAATCCTTAACAGAATTACCTTCTTCTGCCCATGTTTGGGGATCATGATGGTAAACAAGTATTCCAACTTTCAAAGTAATATCTAAAACAGTTTAGTCAAAAAGTGGACTGGTACGAAAAACTTAACCAAGACTCTAAGTCAATAAAGGGTATTAATTTTTAAAACAAATCATTGACAGAGTTACCTTCTCTTGCCTACAGATCGGAGCAATGATGTAAACAAGCATTCAAAGTTTCAAAGCAATATCTTTAAGGGTTTAGTCAATAAGTGGAGTTTACCCATATTCAATGTATTTTCTAAGTCATAAAGGTGCATTATTCTGTCAAAAACCTTGACAGAGTTATGTACACTTGTCTGTTGATGGAGGTAATAATGATGAATAAGTATGGTAAGTTTCAAAGCAATACCTCTACTGGTTTTGAAATAAAGTGGGGTGGTACGAAAAACTTAAACAAGCTCAATACACTTTTTAAGTAAAAAAAAGGCCATAATTCTGTCAAAAACCTTGACAGAGTTATGTACTCTTGTCTGTAGATGGAGGTTATGATGGTTAACAAGTATGGTAAGTTTCATAGCCATACCTCAAATAGTTTCGACATAGTTGGGTGGTACGAAAAACTTAATCAAGGTGTGACACCAACGCGGACGCCGAGGCGAGTAGGATAGTTCCCCTTTTCTTCGAAAAGTCGAGCTAAAAATGACGTAAGCTACAGCTGGGGGGTGGGGGAGGGTCTGTCACCCCACATCCCCGCCCGTGATTACTATTTTGAACTGCTGCCCAAAACCAATGCATGCTTATATTAAGTCATTCTTTCATCTCCCGTCACATTCTCTCTCCGCTTTTAATGGAGGAAGCTGTCGTTTTAAGCTCCTCCCCTCTAACATTCAACTTCTTTTCCAGAATGGTGCAGTCTGTTGGCCCACTTTGCGCTTAGTGTCTCTGACCCATCAGTCATGTGCATATTGAAAGTACCAGCACCATCGTCTTGTATAGCAACTGTAGCAGTCTTCTGTGTACACACAGGTCAGTGTCTCTGATGGGTTATCTTCCAAGACCATGGCCCGTATCGTGGATTTTGTGTTATATTTTCATTTTCCGCACCCGGCTGGAAACCATGTACTGTAGTATTGATACTGATGTTTGACAGGTCGTATATCCAAGGCTCTGAAGGTTCCGACTAGTCCATCGGAGTTGTTGGTGGTCCAAGATAGGCACGGTTTGCTTTTGTCACTCCCTTGAATTCATGAACAAATGTCCCTCTATTCAGAAGATTCTTTGTTATGGCCACTTTGTTTTCATGGGTGGTCTGTCAAGAACTGGTACTTTCTGGCTTGCATGCACATCTTCACATCCCTTCTGTTATCGAGTGGTTAAATGACCGTGACTTCCTCCATTACCTTAATTGGAGTTGTACGCATTGCTCCAGTAATGATTATTTTAATTCGCTAGGTGCTTCAATTTAAATCGCTTGTCGAAGGTTACACAAAAATATATAGCCTCTTCCACTTAAGTCAGAGGAATGTGGTTAATCAATTTCAGCTTTCGATTGATGGTGCTTCCATGCAAGTCGCGTGTCGGAGGTTACAAGTAAATATGTAGCCTCTTTCACTTGTCAGATGGATATCGCTAATCTTGACGATACCAGCCTCCTGCTTAGGTGACAGTGTGAATACATGTACGCACCAGTCTTCGGCCAATGAAGAAAGATAGTGGGTTACAATACACATCCTTGAGGGACACCATGTCATTTTGAAGACTTACGATCTTGTATTCCATCAACACTGACTCTATCCCTTCTATTGAACAGATGGTATTGACCCATTTGTACAGAGTTCTTCAATTACCACTTCATTTCCCCATTCACAACGCTCTTCATGGTTTTCCTTACCGCACTAGTGAGACTGATTTAGTGATAGCTTAAAGTCTTACTTCAACCAGTACCTTGTCTGTGAATGGATAGTATGGTCGCTTTTCTCCAAATTTGTGTGAGCTTACCTTCTCTCCAGCTAAGGTTATAGATCTAAAGAAAGGGGTTCATTGCGAAGCAGCCAAGAAAGATAAGCATCTCATTCTGATGTCATCATGACTATGAGCTTTGAGCTGTTTCAGGACTTTTTGTATCTCGTTCAGGGTGAAGTAGTTTTCCATTACATCCTCTAAACTACTAGTATTGTATCTCCTCTCCCTTTACTCTTTTCGTGCTTCTCTCAAGCGGTTTCTCATGATAGGAAAGTTACTCACATCTTCGTAATTGTCAGCGAATCTGTTTGCTGCCTGTTTCATATCAGCCAAGTTTCATTCTCTACTAGAGTTGCTGCGGCCCCTATTGCTTCCTTCTTCATCATTCAGCTTCCAAAGCTTCGTGCTATCCTTTGACAGGTTGAGACATGCAGTTTTCCTTCTCCAGCTTTTCTGCCTGGCATGGAGTTTGGTGGCTCTTAGGAACTTGGCACTAGCTTGTTGAAGCATGATATTTCGTTATTTCAACCTCTCACCTGGCTCCTGATAGCTGATCCATAAGATCGTCCAGGCCATAACTCCAGTATGGCTTGTAGTATCTCCTGGACCTTTAAGGAATACACTTTCATCTTTCAAACTGGCCGCATTGAAGTCTTTGGTGACTTGATTGTAGTCTCTGTCATCTACGTGTACATTTCTGCAGAGATCACCAGTAAGTTCCTGGTACGAGCTCTGCCTTCTTGTAGTTGTAGAGAGAAACCATTGTCTGATTTTATACTGCATGGTGAGGTAAACAGGGCAATGGACATACCTCCAAGTTGCTCACCTGATTCCCTTGTGACATTAATATGTATGTCTTCTGTGCAGTTAGCAAGGCCAGAAGTGACACAGTTAAGAGTAAAATGTTGGTTGACCAGCAGTCATTGATCAGCATCATGCTGTGTTCATCTTGCCAGGTTTGAACCTCTTCTCCACGTTTTTGAGAGGCTGTTAAAGTCACCTATGACAAGAAAGTCGATGTCCTTAACGAAGTTTGTCAGTTGGGGAGTACAGGGTGACAATATTGATCATCACTTTGTAGCCTTCTGCCCTCCAATGCATAGCTCTGAAGAAGTTTTGTTTTGGCTTCTTCCGTATCGTTTTGTAGCCAGTAGATTTCCACCCTCGCCTCCCAACTCAAAATGAGAGACCTCCAGAAGTTTGAGGTGGACCCTGTCAAGGCACAGAACCCCCGACGCTCCTCACTTGAGGGACACATATCCAGTGTCATCCCAGTGAGCTCTAGATGATTGTGCAGACATTGTGGAAAGCATTATACTATGGTTCATTAAGAGAACCAAACCGGTGTTGTACTATTAAGTGCCAGTGTGAGCTATTGTCAAAAATTCACAGTCGGGCATCCGTAATGCTTTGTAAGTACGTTCCTCCGTGAGGTGTTCAGTTTTCGTGCTGCCAGGAATAGGCACTGCATAGGGCTTGTCCATTGAGGGACTATGTACTTTCTATACACTGGCAGAGACGAATTACGCACTCGGCTTACTTTTTGTACAAGGCTATCCAGCAGCAGAGGCTAAAAGCATGAAGTGACAAGCACACAATATTCAACACACCACACTAAATCATCACATGGACCTTATTGACATACACTTATTTCGGACGATAATTGATAAAAAACAAACCTAAAACCAACAGTCCATATTTAAAACAGGAATTTTACTTATCTACTGCAAAGTTTGTACTTGAGAACCAGATAAATGGGAGGTTACAGGAACAAGAGAGCCAAGATGGCCCTATATTGCTCACCTGCCTTCCATTTGGCATTAACACAAGGCCAACAAGAGTAGAAGGGGTATTTTTTTGAATGTGATTTAAACAATATTCATTGCAACATCCTAAATATCTAAGCCAGGGTAGGGTCAAATTTGATCCGGGGGTCATAATTTGAAAATCGTGGTAGAGGTCCACTTTATAATTATGCATTACTACATGCTAAATATCTAAGCTCTATCCCTTGTGGTTTCAGAGATGAAGATTTCATAAGTTTTTCCTATATAAGACTATGTAAAATCAAGAGACACCCAGGGGGTCAATTTTGACCCGGGGTCATGATTTGAACAATTTTGGTAGAAGTCCAGTTAGCAATTACTACATACAAAATATCTAGGTTTCAGAAAGGGAAATAATCAAACTGCTATTTTTAGTATTTATCTGTTTTTAAAGATGGTTTTCTGTGTTAAAAGATCAATTTTAAGTACAGTATTAAAATGATCACTGTACATCATAATTTGAATAATCTTGGTAGAGGTCCACAAGCTTATGCTTCATGCTAAATATCTAAGCTCTAGGCCATGTGGTTTCGGAGAGATTTTCCTATACAAGCCTATGTAAAATCAAGAGACCCCAGGGCAGGGTCTATTTTGAGTCATGCTCAAAATTTGAAAACTCTTAGTAGAGGTCTACAATGCAATGGCACTTGCTAAATATCTAAGCTCTGTGCAGTAATGTTCATGAGAAGAAGGTTTTTAAATGTTTTTCCCTTCCATTGCCATAGCAATCAGAGTTCTGCATGGTATAGAATTATTTGAACAACTATGACAGGACTTTATGCAAGGGACATCACTGTCAAGTTTCATCAACACTTGTCTAATGGTTTCAGAGGTGAGGTCGTTTGAAGGAAAATGTGAACAGACGACGTACGCCGGATGGTGAGTGATCCTAATAGCTTACTCTGGCACTTTGAGGTGAGCTAAATAATAAAACACAAAAAATTTCTTGCATATGTAGTTACTTTTTTGTTTGCTGAATTCCAAATACATGTACATGCATACAAAAATATAAGATTCAGTTAAGTCTTTCGTGCAATACTAGTGATGTGCACTGTCGCATGTAAACTTTCACACATATTCTTATTAATTAACTTGCCATGTATGTCAGTCCTTCTATACTGAATATTCTCACCACTTTGTTGCACTGTAGTTAAGCTCTGGCTTTATGCCTAGACAGAACAGGGCAAGATAAACATCTTCGAGACCAATCAATGACTTCAGCACAGGTAAAAGCAGCGTTACATTCAGATTTGTACTGAAACAGAATATCTATGCTTCATCTTTTGAGAATGAAAATACTGAGCGTTAGAGAAACTTAATACTACAGTAGCTGTTTTTTTCTCCATGCTTTTAAGTGTTAGTAGAGTTAGGCACAAAATGGTAGTTACTGTAATGCTACCTGTAAAATGCTCCATGTTATAGTTTAAAAATCTGCAAAATTAATACAACCCCTTCTGGATATTATGGATGAAATACAGTTTGTATTGAGACATATATAGGTATACTTTAAATGCAAAACCTTTGCTGGAGGTGTGTCATTGTAGCGTTTGGTTTGGTTTGGGTTTTTTTTTAATTGTGGAGCCTAGAGTTGTGAACCATTGAAAACTGCGCTCTGTCTTGATAGGTAGCATTAACAGTTTTAATGAAATTTATCAAGCCACGGAGAAATTTATCATAATGAAGAGAGTTGCTTGCATGTCTTTAAGATCTATGACAATTCTTAGATCGGACGTGCATTTCAAATTACATGACTACATGGTGAGAGGAATAACCTTCGCTCTATATGTAAAAGATATCAGTCGAAATGCAAATGTGGTAACCAAAGATAGGCCTCAACTGACACTATGGCAGATATTTAGGAAATGTTTTATGTACATGAGGAATGTTTTCAGAACCTAACTAGTGGTAAATGGCTACCTAAGGGTTCATTGGGTTAAGGTGCTGAGACAGCAGATCAGTTGGAGAGCAATCTTGTACATGTTTGCACCAGAATTGTGGGCTTACTTCTAAAACTTGCAAGTTTGCATTTCAAATGTTGCCAGACTTGGCAAAGAAGGCCATGCATTGGATTGCAAGCCAAGTATCCTGTAACTCGGTTTATTTCTAAATGCTGGAATTTTCTAACATTATAGATGATTGTAACAACACTTTTATTATCATGTTGTTCCAGATTTGGTTGTGAGATGCCAGTGTGAGTTTGCTGTGATTGTCAACTGAGGTCTATGGGAAAACTTTTTAAAGGAACTACCTTAATGTGTCAATCTTATCTACAGCCCCTATCATTAGAAATGTACGGTATGTATGAAGGGGCAGGAACTAGAATAACCCTGCTTCCTCCTATAAGCACCAGATTTATTTTGATCTAAAAATGGTGTTTAAGTGTGAAGTAAAAATATAAATGTCTTAACAATAACAAATGATTAAGTGTAAAGTAAAAATATAAATGTCTTAAAAATAACAACACAGTTTGACCACTGCGTTGTGTTTGAATTACATTACATATTTAAACATGTCAGATGCGTATTAGGCCTTTAATCTGTATGACAAATATTGGTTGAGCAAAGTGAAAATATTCTTAAGTGCATGGTGATAATCATGGAAACATGGAGGAAATACCTTACAGATCTTTAGTTTAGTTTATACGAATTTATTTTAGTTCAATTGCGAAGAAAGCTCCGTAGCTTATTTAAACGCTCTCGAACACTCATTCCAGATGTCATCACATTCGCGAGAGAGAGGCAGCGAGTTTTTCATCGCTGCTACCCATTTGCAGCTGGGTAGACTGAGGCACGTGTGGTTTAGTGACTTTGCCCAAGGACACACCTCATGCTCCGGCTGGGATTCGAACCCAGGACCTCCCGTTCCGGAGGCAAACGCCCTAACCACTGAGCTATTGAGGCCCACGCTTTACAGAGTAAAACTTGTGTGCAGTAGAATTTAACCAGATAAGTCACAATGTGTCTACAAAATCACAAAAACAGCATCACAAATATTTGGAAACTTTGAAATTCCTGCAGCATTAAAACATTCACAAAATATTGTATTTAATTATAAAATCAGCTTCGCCTAAGCTTTAACAAGACTTTTCCATCCCAGCTAGCCATTCTTCGAGAGCAAATTTTGTTCCTGTGCTAACTCGACCCTTTTGATCTTTTGTGTCCCCTGAGGTCTTCAGTAAATCTTTGAATGCCAGTTTCTCTTCCTTCTGTTTGTTATTATCATCTAACACTATTGCACTGTAAATGAAATAATAGTTTAATTACCAAAAGAGCAATTCTTGACTTATTATATGTTAACAAGAGGGCCAATATGGCCCTATATCACTCACCTGCCTACCATTGGCTATAATACAAGGTCAACGATAGCGGAGAGGGTAAATATTGACGGGGGTTCTGATTTGAACAATCTTGGTAGAGGTCCACTACATAATGCTACATTCCAAATATTTATTAAAGTTCTGGGCCTTGTGGTTCTAGACAGGAGTTTTAAAGTGTTGCCAATGTAAGCCTATGTAAAATCAAGTGACCCCCAGGAAGTGTCAATTTTGATGCAGGGGGGGGGGGGGGGTCATTATTTGAAAATTCTTGGTAGGGGTCCACAAGGAAATGCTAAACACTAAATGTCTAAGCTCTGGGCCTTGTGGTTTTAGATTTTCAAAGTTTTCCTATTTGTTGCCATGGCAACCAGAGTTCTGCATGGGAGTCTTTGATACAGCTTCAGGCAAGGAACATCCCTGCAAACTTTCATCAACATTGGCCTAGTGGTTTCAGAGGAGATGTTGTTTGAAGGAAAATGTGAACAGACGGCAGCACCCTAGACGGTGAGTGATCCCAATACCAAACCTGGTACTTTATTAATGGGACAAAACAGAAAGATGTGAATGTGCATGACTGTTTAGTCCAAACAAACAAATCTGTATTTCTGGGCTCATTGCCAAACAATTTAAGGGTGGTTGACAGTTTAAAAAAAATAAAAATATTTTGTCTTTTCTTTGCTTTAAAGCACTCGAAAATTGTTCTAATAAAACAGTTTAAGGTTGTCAGAAAAAAGTACAGGTCAGTCTGGTTACTAGAAACACATGCACTTTTTTTTGGCCTTACCTAAAATAATCACAGGTTTCATGTACATCATTCTGTTGTGGGGGTCCATCTTCCTTGGCTGATACAATGGCCTTGACCTTTGACTTGTCAAACCATGCACATGCTCCAACTTCTCCGGGATCAATTTTGACATCTGTATTCAATTTCTCAGTGGTGTATGAGGATTTTAACTTTGCATGAAGATACACCACAGCATGATGCCGCTTGGATTGACCTAATGTTAGCTTTGGTGGGAACACTGACTGAAATTATAAATAGTAAATTATATACTGTCAAGTTCTATGGAGACTAAGTCATGAGCAAAACATTAGTATAAGCACTGCTATGCCTTTCAAAGGTATCTGGTTCATGTGAAAAGTAAGCAAAGTGTTATGCAACTAACATCTCAAAAAATGTTTTAAAGCTGCTTTGAAAAATGGACCTAAATACGCTTAAGCTAGCTAACTAGCCAAGTTCAAAAAGATGTTGAGATACACTTTGTAACAAGAATGGAGCTGTTTATTTAAATCTAGAAAACGCACAAACCAAACGTTTTACCATTAGTGCAGGTAGGATATCAGGTAAGGACATAGACACAGGTTTAAATGTATTCAAACACATCTTTGATCAAACACAAATCATGCCTTACCTCCCAGACAGCAAGGATATGGACTGTATCTAGATGACACATGTCTGGAGTGATATGTAACCCTGTCTCTTCTTTCAGTTCACGTAATCCAGCTTCAAACAGCTAAAGATGTAAACAAACATTTTTAATAGACTGAAAGCTTTACAAGTTCAACAAGAGCTGTCACATGACAGCACGCTCGACTATTCGAAAGCTTGTTGGTAAAATGGGGTTTTTGTCTAAGAACAGGAGTATTGTGTAATTGTCTATAAGAATTAAGGTCAAAGATATGAAACTTGTTCAAAGACCTTTGTAAATGTACATTGCATTCAAGGCCTTACTCTGGATTCTGCAAGCCAACTGGAGGGAGGATGGGGGGATAATTTCAAAGAAATACATGACCTTGTATATTTGATCATGAATAATTTTGTAACTTTTCAAAATTGATATGTATAGAATTAAAAAAGCATGACCGCTTCATGCTGCATAATTATTCTATGACATTTCAAAAGAAAGCCATTTTGAGTATTTCCATTTTAGTCTGGAAAAACTGTGACAAAATTCTAAGTTAAAAAGGGCATAAATATGTCAACAAGAGCTGTCAGTAGGACAGCGCGCTCGACTTTTTTAGTGCTTGCCAATAAAACAAAACTTTGACAGTTAAGGGCACACAAGAATTTAACTAGGAATTTCTAAGTACAAATCAAGATACATTTTCACAGAGTTATCTTCTCTTGCTTACGGATAGGTCTCATGATGGTACATAAGTACTCCAACTTTCAAAGTAATATCTCAAATGGTTAAGTCAACAAGTGGAATGAAAATTTTAACTAAGTTTCTAAGTCAAAAAGGGCCATAATTCATATAAAATCCTTCACAGAATTACCTTCTCCTGCCCGTGTTTTGGGATCATGATGGTAAACAAGTATTCCAACTTTCAAAGTAATATCTGGAATGGTTTAGTCAAAAAGTGGACTGGTACGAAAAACTTAACCCAGATTCTAAGTCGATAAAGGGCCTTAATTTTTAAAACAAATCCCTGACAGAGTTACCTTCTCTTGCTTACAGATGGGGTAATGATGTAAACAAGCATTCAAAGATTCAAAGCAATATCTCAAAGGGTAAAGGCAATAAGTGGATTTTACCCATATTCAATGTATTTTCTAAGTAAAAAAGGGGCATAATTCTGTTCAAAACCTTGACAGAGTTATGTACTCTTGTCTGTTGATGTAGGTCATGATGGTAAACAAGTATGGTAAGTTTCAAAGCAATACCTCCAATGGTTTGGAAATAAAGTGAGGTGGTACGAAAAACTTAACCAAGCTCAATACACTTTCTAAGTCAAAAAAGGGCCATAATTCTGTCAAAAACCATGACAGAGTTATGTACTCTTGTCTGTAGATGGAGGTTATGATGGTAAACAAGTATGGTAAGTTTCAAAGCCATACCTCTAATACTTTTGAAATAAAGTGGGGTGGTACGAAAAACTTAACCAAGGTGTGACGCCAACGCCGACGCCGACGCCGACGCCGGGGCGAGTAGGATAGCTCCCCTTTTCATAGAAAAAACGAGCTAAAAATCAAAAACATTGGTGAAGATGTTGACAGTAAATACGTTCGATAGTATTCTATCTTTAACAAAACATTCAAAGTTAAAAAGGGACACAAATCTATCAAAAATCAAAACAGAGTTATGGGGATTGTTTCCTCAGGTGTAGATGTTGATGGTAAACATATATTTTGAGTTTAAAGTCAATACCTTATATAGTATTCAAGATATTTGAATTTACAAAAAAAAAATACCGAAACTTCTAAGTTAAAAAGGGGCATAAATCTGTCAAAAATCAAAACAGAGTTATGGGAATTGTTTCCTCAGGTGTATATGTTGATGGTAGACACATACTTTGAGTTTCAAGTCAATACCTTTGATAGTATTCAAGATATTTGAATTTAAAAAAAACTTTAACCAAAAATTCTAAGTTAAAAAGGGGCATCAATCTGTCAAAAATCAAAACAGAGTTATGGGGATTGTTTCCTCAGGTGTAGATGTTGATGGTAGACACATACTTTGAGTTTCAAGTCAATACCTTTGATAGTATTCAAGATATTTGAATTTATAAAAAACTTTAACCAAAAATTCTAAGTTAAAAAGGGGCATAAATCTTTCAAAAATCAAAACAGAGTTATGGGGATTGTTTCCTCAGGTGTAGATGTTGATGGTAGACACATACTTTGAGTTTCAAGTCAATACCTTTGATAGTATTCAAGATATTTGAATTTATAAAAAACTTTAACCAAAAATTCTAAGTTAAAAAGGGGCATAAATCTGTCAAAAATCAAAACAGAGTTATGGGGATTGTTTCCTCAGGTGAAGATGTTGATGGTAGACACATACTTTGAGTTTCAAGTCAATACCTTTGATAGTATTCAAGATATTTGAATTTATAAAAAACTTTAACCAAAATTTCTAAGTTAAAAAGGGGCATAAATCTGTCAAAAATCAAAACAGAGTTATGGGGATTGTTTCCTCAGGTGAAGATGTTGATGGTATACATATAGTTTGAGTTTCAAGTCAATACCTTTGATAGTATTCAAGATATTTGACTTTATGAAAAACTTTAACCAACGCAGACGCCGACGCCGACGCTGGGGCGAGTGCAATAGTCTCCTTATTCTTCGAATAGTCGAGCTAAAAATACAACATGAGCAGTGACTTTCAGGTTGTACTCAGCATCTATCATACTGTTAAAGATGTTTTTTTCCCGCGAGCTATTTTCACAAATGAGGCACTTTGCGAACACATCAAACTCACTAAAATAGCAAGCAAACAATGATTACATAAAAGTGCTCATTCTTGAGATAAAAATAATTGTGAAATAAACAACTCATGAATAAGTGTCCTGGTAATATAGGTTTTTAATTCAACAGACTTAGTTCGGAACGTTCACCCTAGAATTTATGAACACAAATGTTTTTCATCAGTTAATGGTACAAAAAATGCATAAAGATAGGGATGAGAATTAAAATTGGTATAATACATACTGTTTCATTCTGTTCTATATGTCCCCCTGTGTAGAATAGAAATAATGTAAAACATTAGCGAGACCATAATATGCAATGAGACAGACTTGAAAACTATTCTTGTTTTTGAGAAAAAGAAGTCTCCTCTCAAGCCTGCAAGCAGACGAGTAGGAAGGGGTGTGCTTATGAAAGGACACAAAATCAATCAAGGGAGTATATACATTCAAACCAATAGGGTAGCTTGAACCCATGACCCTCTGTGATTGGTTTTTGTAATTACAAGCCATGACCTTGACCACACAAGACTACAGAGGTTGTCGGTCAATAATTAAACTTTTACTATATAAGGAATTTTGAAAGTATTTATAAAGTAAAATTAGTAATTTAGAAATCATCTAATGTTCAAGAATTATTTCTAAAAACCTACCTGGGGGTACCCAGATTCCAGGAAAAGTTCTCAGGTGGTCACCTCTTCGTGTGAGGAATACCTTCCCATCCCCTGACTCCAGTATAACTGCTGCCCCACAGTCTATACCCCTGGAATAGATGTCTGGTGGAAGAGAGGCTTTATCATCATCTGTGAGGTGATGTATTGGGCAGAATGGAGGATGCTGAAAAATAGCCTCATAAAACAGTTATCATTATCACAAGACTATTCATCACATTAACTGATTTTACTTTATCAAATAACTTAACTGAAAAACTAAAAAAAAAACATGTTTGTAAGTTATACACACTAGATGGGTGTTCAGTAGAACACTTGTGTCGCCATCTTATGCTTTGTTAGAATAACCAATAATTTTGTGACAAAATCTAAGTATAAAAAGGGGCATAACTCTGTCAAATACGACCTTGACCTACAAAATTTGGTGGCATAATGACCCTTTTGTAACAAGCAATACAATTTGAAAGTTTGATGAAGAAATCTTAAGAAATGGCAACGTTATAGACAAACTCTAAGTACAAAAAGGGGCATAACTCTGTCAATTATCACCTTGACCTACACAATTTGGTGGCATCACAACCCTTCTGTAACAAGCAATACAATTTGAAAGTTTGATGAAGAAATCTTAAGAAATGGCAAAATTATAGACAAACTCTAAGTACAAAAAGGGGCATAACTTTGTCAAATATGACCTTGACCTAAAAAAATATGTAGGCATCACGGCCCTTTTGTCAGAAGCAATGCAATTTGAAAGTTTGATGAAGAAATCTTAAGAAATGGCAATGTCTGAGAGGGTGACACGAAAACCAAATTACTAATTGTCTGACAGGATAGCCACAAACAGAGGGGTCCATATTCATTATTCAAATCCTGCATTGGTATAAGGTTTCTTCAGTTACTTAGCACACATTGAATTTGGATCTGATAAATTAAATATTTTTCTCTATGTACTAGTTTGAATTGCCTATCAAGTTTTTCTCTTATGGATTCAGTGGCCAAGTGGTTATGATTCTTTTACTAAGTTTGCATGGTTAAAGGTATAAAATTTAAAAATCACAGGTATTTTCTTTGGCACACATCATTATTCTCATTGCCTTTGTATACCAAGATGTTAAGAGGTGGGCAGTGGTGTTCAGGTTAAGGTGTCTGCTGCTCATCCTGGAGGTTGCGAGTTCAAGCTTAACTGGGGTCACGACCATACCTCCTTATATGACACCAGTACTGGTTTTTCAAGGAAGCGGACTCGAGCATGACTCAATAAGGCGCAAGCTTTTTCACAATCGAGCTAAAATAAATTAGTATAAACTAAAATGTAAATGGATATCAGGAAATATTACCTTGATTTTGACTGCACCTTTCTTCTCTCCATCTACAGATGCTATATGTAGTTTGCTATCTTTCAATTCTACCATACCAACACAAATCCCATCTTTATTCTGCTGATCTATGTAGTCAACAATACACTAGAAAAGAAATTAACAGGTTATGAAGCCTAAACTAAAGTAACAGTATCTTGTATATAAATACTAAAGGCTCAGGCCAATATGCCTGACATATAACATGTCCAATATGAAAATTCCAAATCACTAAAAATATCCAATCATCATACAGATCCTTCAGGAAAGGCCTAAATGAAAACAAAACTTCAGGTGTGACAAGTGCAAATCTTGACAAAAAGTAAATTCTTAAGTTTGCAAGTTTTACCAAACCTCTGTGATTAGTTGTGAATTCTCAAGGTATATTTTTATTTCAAACATAAGAAAATCTAATTAATTGGCGAAAAAGAGTTTGCCTTCACCTGAGAACATAGACATTCTTCTTTTTATTGAATACTATGACTTGAAAACTATCCTTTTCCCTGTGGACGGCAAGTGATTCTACCTTTGTGACCAGTGCCGTTCATGATCACCCAAAGGGCCTTCTTGCTTGTTCAGTCGATTCAAAACTGTACTGTTCACAATTCAGTAAGTAAATTTTTGAACAGTGAATGCTACTGTCAAAGCTGAAAGATGGGCAAAGACTGGGTTAAAGAAGATGTATTACTGAAAGAAAATAGATATACCTCTGTGAAATGAGCTTTTTCAAAGGAATTGGACTGCACATTTTTCAAATACACCAACACCCTTTCTCCAGTACTAGATGCCATTTTATCAAACCGAAATTCACCTCTAACACTTGTTTGCAACTGTCTTGCTGGTTGTTTTGATGTTTTTTTCACAGAGTTTAGAAGTAAGATCTTCAGTTCTAGAAGGGGAACTAGTCTGGAAAAATGTCTTGGACTCATCCAGTAAGAACAGTTTTTGACTTTGAGCTAACACTGGCACAAACTGTACATCTGGCAAAACTGACAAGAATGTTGAGTGCCCACTGTTGTTAGAGGAATATCTAATGTCCATGCAACTGTTCTACAAATGATAAATGATAAAAATAATGAATCATTTACTGTAGTTTTTTACAGCCGTGCTCACAAAAATGAAATGTCTGTTTTGCAAACATAAGGCCAACAGTTCAAATCCTGAGTAGATGTTTCTCACAAAATGTACTATATATGACATGTTAAATGGTTGTGTGTGAGCTTACTTTGACCATGCAGTTCTAGCAAAGGCTACAGTTTTGAATCAGTCTGCAAATGTTTTGCGTTTTGACATTTTGGGAAGTGCATTTCTGTGTTGGCTCTCTGGTACCATGACTGCTTTGGCTTCATACCTTTTAAATTTAGGCCAATAAACTTGACTGTTTGTTCTCAAAATTATACCACAGGGTTAGTAACTTAGTATTACATTATGGAAACAAACATTGTGGACTGCTACTAAAACAGCTTGGAGGGGTTATTTGAGCTGTTTATATCCTGCTCTACAGCTATGCTGTACAGTCAAGCCTACAAAAACAGCTGAAGACGATCATGCGCATTTGTAAATAATCACTTAGACAGCACAAATCATAACAAAAAATACATTTTCCGATGGTGCGCCTGTTCAAGAGGTGGAATTTACCTGAAATACATATAGGTGGGATAGGGTATAGAGATTCAAGATTTCATGCTGGTCACCAAAACAGGTAGTTTTTCACAAGTTAGTGATCATGCACTGTCAGACAGCCCTTATTAATTCAGTTTGAGGACTATAAGATCATATGGCAGACGATAAAAGCCTTGGAAAGATATATGAGTAACAGACCTGACCAGCACACTCGCACTCGCACACGTAAATGTAAACGTACAATGTACAACTGTCTAATTTCGGGGGTGATCTCAAACGATTCTAGTATCGTATGAAATCTTTGTTACGTTCATTATTAAAAAATCTTCATCATAATATAAGACAATTCACCATTATCCTAACACTCATCATTACTAGCGTTTACTGTAGAACTTATACAAAATTTATTGCACATTTACACCATCATTATAATCATCATGAAGATATTCATCCTTGCAATTAAATTAATCAATAATTAGTTTAATCAAAATCATTATTTTCATGATAGTCATTGTCTCATCAATATCAGTGGTGCTATCATTAAAATAATGCCAGTAAGGCCGCTAAAACCACGTTTTCAATGATTCCGGGAGAAAATAATCTAGAATTAGAAATCTTCAAGTGATCAAAATAGAAAATGAGAATAAAAAATAAACTGACCCCCCCAAAAAAAAGTTGTTTTTACTATTAAAAAAAACATATATACACATAAAACAAGAGCTGTCCCTCCCAAGTGACGAATGCCCCCGAAAGAGGTGCCTCACAGTCTGTGTCCTCTCCATGTGCTCAATAAATGTGCTATGTAATTTTAAAATCCTTCCATGCATGACAGAGTAATCATGCATACAGTATTCCATTACTTTAAACACTAAGTGTGACCTTGACCTTTGAGGTAGGGACTTGGGTCTTGCATGCGACACATCCGCTTGATGTGCTAGACATTTGTGCACAGTTATTTTAAAATCCTTCAAAGCATAATAAAGTTATAGTCCGGACACAAATGTATGCATATATACAGGATTCCATTACCTATAAACTCTAAGTGTGACCTTGACCTTTGTGGTAGGGATGTGGGTCATGCACGCGACACGTCGTCTTGATGTGCTAGACATTTGTGCCAAATTATTTTAAAATCCTTCAAGGCATGACAAAGTTACAGTCCGGACACGAATGTGTGTATATATGCTTATATAGAGGAATCCATTACCTTCAAACTCTAAGTATGACCTTGACCTTTGAGCTAGGGACGTGGGTCTTGCACGCGACACGTCGTCTTGATGTGCTAGACATTTGTGCCAAGTTATTTTAAAATCCTTCAATGCATGACAAAGTTACAGTCCGGACACGAATGTGTGCATATATGCTTATATGGAGGAATCCATTACCTTCAAACTCTAAGTATGACCTTGACCTTTGAGCTAGGGACGTGGGTCTTGCACGCGACACGTCGTCTTGATGTGCTAGACATGTGTGCCTAGTTATTTTAAAATCCTTCAATGCATGACAAAGTTACAGTCCGGACACGAATGTGTGCATATATAGAGGATTCCATAACCTTCATACTCCAAGTGTGACCTTCACCTTTGAGGTAGGGATGTGGGTCTTGCACGCGACACGTCGTCTTGATGTGCTAGACATGTGTGCCAAGTTATTTTAAAATCCTTCAATGCATGACAAAGTTACAGTCCGGACACGAATTTGTAAGTGGGGACGCACGGACGGACGGACAGACGGACGGACGGACAGACGGTCAGACGGACAGACGGACAGACGGTGCGATTTTAATATGCCACCCTTCGGGGGCATAAAAAACAAAAAACGTTTTCTTAGCAAGAATGACATTGACCCCTGCCCCCCCCGCCCCAATTTTACAAACAATCTATTTACAGAACACTGACCTTGACCTAGACCCTCCTGATCTGAGTAAGTGGTCGGAAATTATTTTTCTATTTTAGTAACAGTGACCCTGACTTTGATTCGAGTGACCCAAAATGCAATCTACTCAAGCTACCTACACACCAAGTTTGATTGCAATGTGTCACTCCTAACTCGAGTTTTGGAGCGGAAACCATTTTTCAGTAATCTTAACCTTTAGCCTAGTGATCCTTAATACAATCGCAAACTTCCTGTCCACGCAAGCTACATACACACCAAGATCCATTGCAATTGGTCACTCCTAATTCGAGATATTGAACGGAAACCATTTCTCTATTTTTTAGTAACAGTGGTCCTGCAAATTGATAATTGTTAAACATGCAATAGCACGGTCCAGAGACACCCACGTGATAAATAACCATTAATTGTCTACATTTGCATTGGAATGATTGTCCATCGTAAACAACTCAATTTGACATAGCATTGCATTGTTGTTCTAACTTGAGATGGTCCCTCAATATATTGTTCAAGTACAGAGTACGTTTACATGTACATGTATGTTTACAGTTACACTGGTCAGGTCTATTGCGACCACATTGACATTCTTGCCAAGAGCAGTCTTCCAGTTCTCAACCATACTTAAAGACGATCGCTACAGTTACTTTTGAATAAAAAAACATACAAAAGGATTATTTTGAGCAATAATATCACTTTAACATTTTTAAACCTATAACTATAGCAAAAAAATCAGTATATCATGAAAACTTATTACCTCCCTTTAAAAGCACCCAAAAAGTCAGTGTTTAGCAAAGGTGGACTTTTAAACTGTGTTAAATGCTTTCAGAAGGATACTTTTTTGTTACATATTACTTGTAAGTGTTTCACTTTACACAATTTGTCCAGTTAAAGTTTCATTTAGCTATCTGTATTACGTCAGTGGCAATAAACACATGGCCTCCCCTCCAACACCACCCTCCCACCCGAGACAATAGCTCATTTTTCTCAATAAAAAGGCTGGTTACCTATCATTTTTAAATTAGTTCTTAATAAAGTGGTGTTTGAACAATTCTACTGGAAAAAATTAAGAAATTCTCAATGCTTGAACACTAAGAAAAAAAACTTTGAAAAATGACTACAAATTTTACATATTATTTTACAGAAACTAGTTTCTCTTTATGGGTTTTTCAGTTTGAATACATTTTGAAATCTCAATTCATGTAGTTTCATAAAATAGGATCAATTGCTGAACATTTTAAATAAAAACCAATGGTGAGTTGCCAAATTTAGAGATTTATTATTGATAAACATGAGATAGGGGTCATTTTCACTGCTTTTGGGGGTATACTACAAAAAGTGTCCATTACTTCTAAATAAGGCTGGTGACCTACATTTTTTATTTTTATATTCTGACTAAGCAGGTATTACCCTAACAACAAAGCATGAAAGCCTGTCACGGAGACTACTTTTGCATTTTATAGTCCAACTAATTTTATGCGAGTAGAGATATTGTGCTATTTTCGTATGGATAATATCTCTCCTCTGCGAGATTCTGATCCAAGATGAAAATATCTCAGAATCTGCTCAAGACGTCACTTAATTATTTTGACTATTGCATTTTGTAGCAAACCATTTTTGGTACTCTTGGCTACCCCTTTACAGCCCTGTGATTTCTGCACACAAGTGAGAGTCAATGCTGGTGTTTATGTACCCTTGTAGCGAAAGAACTGTAGTATTTGCAGTAAGGAATTTTTAAGTACTGTTCAAAGGATTAACAACTGAATCTGTAAACAAAAGTATTTTCTAAAAATATTCAAATGACAATGATTTATTTTGTGACGGATTCTACTTGTATACCAATAGATACAAATAGATAACACAATTACAGATTGTAAGATGAAAAGACAGTGTACGAATAATCGATTGCACTCGAATACCTACTGTCGCCGTTGCGCCAGACGTCCCTCTTAGTCTCAGCGGTAGACAGGTATAATTTATGTGGGATGGGATACAGCTCAGCTATTGACAACTGTAACAAAATATATCCTTTATTACAATACACTATAATATATTAAAAATTATCAGATAGGTTGTAGAAACCATATACACTTTTCAAAATATATATCATCAGCCAAAATGTTGATACGATTGTCTACAAATATAAATAAATATTGACGACAATTACTAAGAATGTACCTTGAAAATAATCATTTACTCAAAGATGCAAAATACTTATAGATTGGCTAAATGTATTATATGCAACACAAATATGCAAACTGTTTTACCTGTAACAAAATATATCCTTTATTACAATACATTTACAATATATTCAAAATTATCAGATAGGTTGTAGAAACCATATACACTTTTCAAAATATATATCATCAACTAATACGTTGATACGATTTGCTAAAATGTATAGCGATAACAATGAAATAATTAGCATATTAAAGAAATAACAAGATACAGGTGAAAAGACAGGTAAAGTTGTAAGTCAAGTCACATTAGTTATTCAATTTAGTATGTAACGGCTTACAACTGCAGTAAAGGTAAGCATAGGAATGGCTATAGGAATTTTTATATGACAGCTGTATGCATATACCGTGTATATGACGTATATGAACAGATGAACACTGATGAATACAGGTAAGTATTACAAAAGTAAGTAGCCTGGTTTCCCACGGTACCGGTGTACTTGATATATACGCCAACATAAAACGACAAAATACACTCACCTTTACTTAATAAAAAGTTCACTAATAAATTAACATCTAATCTTTCATTTAATCACAAAAACCATCATATCAGTCATGAAATACAAAGTCTGAGAACTGTCAATGTAAGCCGCCATTTTGATCATGAAATGTAGGTAACTTCACGCTACCGGTGTAACGGTAAAAATATCGTAAAAGTATGGGCAGCCATATCCTGCATTAACTGAAGTTTACATTGAACATGCCTTTACTGTCACACGAGTAACATATTTACATTTAAATGGTTTTGTTTATCAATGAAAAGTTAGATTTATCAAGAAAACATGTAACATCCCTGAAAAAAGTCATATTTCACCAAACTGTTAATTTTGTTCAAAGTGAAAGCACATAACATGTTTATTCACAGTGTGGTCACTTAAACATGTATGTTCACAGAGTAAGTACTTATAAATACATGTCATTTCTTTGAAAAACATTTTTTTAAGTGTGTTCAGTGACCACATCATCACATTTACTTAATTAACTATCGTAATATAAAAAATTTCTAGCTGTGAGACCAGTCGGTTTGGGCCAACCATACTTCTATTTTTTCCCGCCATTATCAGTTGTCATGGTGTCACATGACTTTTTATGAAAAGATGTGTGACGTCAGTAAAAGCTGCCGAACTTATTTTGGATATAAACAAATATGTTTTGCAAGGATATTGGACAAATGGGATCAGGAAGGGTAGATTTAAGCCAAAAATTGGTAGTTTGAGAGGCACACATAAAATTATTCATCACATATTTCTAATTTTAGCAGAAAATACATTTTTACTGTAGAGAAACTGAAGTTGATCAAGCGTGAAAATGTAAACAGTCGGCAGATGGCGCTGTGATTAAAATATCGCGAGATTTATATTTGCACCGGTACTTTGGGGCCACCGGTACCATGGGGTTTCAGTATATACGTCCACAGAAGTCAGATGTCTTATACACCTGCTACAGGTATTAGAAACAGGTAAACTACATAATAAATAAAGGTAAGTACATAGTATCAAAAAGATAGGGGGCTATCAGCCTATCACACCTACGACACTACCCCGATTTCGATGTTGTTGTCTTTCATTGCAAATGGGGCATTTCTTTCAAAGGGGCGTAACTCTTAGATTACAAAATATTGGGAGCTAATAAAAGCCGTATCCATTTTTTGGCCGTCTCCGGTCTCTAACAAACGACAGAGACTATCGTTTAGATTTAGTTTAAATTATTTCAGTTTAAGTAGAACCCTTATGAACATCAAGTAATATATTTCTCTATCATATAGATAAACTAAACATATCTTTTAATTACAAGTTATGCGATTGTTAAGGTAGGTAGATTTATTTGGCAAAATAATCCATCATTACATACAGTACATTTAAAACAAGAGATACTAGCACATAACATAGACTTTCATTACAATAAAGTACATTTAAAACAAGAGACACTAGCACATACATATAAATATCGCAGAACCCCAAAAACTTAAAACTAAAAAGAATGAATATCACCGAAACAGATTAAGACCATAAAATTTGGTACTTATTTACCATATCAGTCCAACACCAAATAAGATTTTTTCATATTACTAGATTCCTCCTTATTATTTGGAAACCACTCTGCAGACTGTAAGTATTGACTAGACTTTATGCCTGGAAAGCCCATGAAAGTCATCACGACTTATTTCCAATGGGGTCCATGACTAGAACATGTTTATTTTAACATCAACACATACAAACAGACATTTACAGAGAACATAAAAAAATTGAAGGTAAAAAAATAAAAAAATTGAAGGGCAAGGCCAAAACGGCAGCATATTGTAATTTGTATAGAAACTCAAGGCTAATAAACTAGACAGGAAGCTAAACCAGACTATCAGGTTCAGAAACTTGTCAAAAGTATTAGACTGAAATGGTTGAAGTACCACATTAAAAACAATTAATAATTATATCAGTATCTACTAAGCAAATACCTTTTCACACACTTTTTAAAACTGTAGTGTCCTTTTATTGGCTGTATTTTCTCAGGAAGTGAATTCCATACTAAAATACTATTATAATAAAAAGTATTGGCTGTTATCGAATTTACATATGGAACATAAAAATTAAAATTTTTTTTCCTTGTACCGTATGCATGTATGTCTGATTTCCTAATAAAATGCTCATTTAAATATTTTGGACATTTACCATAATATACCTTATGTACATGGTTAAGGCTCAGCTGTTTGACTCGATCTTCAGTTCTTAAGATACCAAGTTTTTGGAAATCTGTATCTGTAAGAGAAGTCCTAGCAGACACATTCATTAAAAATCTGACAACTTTATTTTGTGTTATCTGAAGCCTTGTTTTAATGGTTTTACTCAAACCATTATACCATGCAGAACAGGCATATTCAAATAAGCACTGCACAAGAGAATTGCATAGAATTTTCCTCATGTTTTAATCTAGGATATTATTTTGTCTATATAAGAACTTAAGTCTTGAATTAACTTTCTTTATGATATCATTTGCACATGTGCTACCAGACAGAGTATTGTCTAAAACATGACCCAAGTATTTAACAGATTTCTGTGACTTAATTATACTATTACTACACTTAATAGAGAATTCCTCCACTTGTTTTAACCTTCTCTTACTACTAAAAAGAATGCATTCTGTTTTACCCAGATGTAAAGAAAGTTTATTATCAATAAGCCACTTGTTACACATTTCAAGTTCCATACCTAGTTTTTCACTGATTACATTTAGATTACTATGTGAAAAAATGATTGCACTGTCATCAGCATATAGTAATAGTTTACACTCACCACCAATACTGATTGGCATATCATCTACATAACATAAAAATAACAGGGGGCCAAGGATACTTCCCTGGGGGACCCCACATGTAATACTTTCTGAATCTGAAAAAAATACCATTTATATGAACTTGTTGTTTTCTACCAGTTAAGTATGAATTAAACCAATCCACAGATTCCACTCCCATAGCTTCTAATTTGTGACATAGAATAGAATGATTTACCGTGTCAAAGGCTTTTTGTAAATCAAGCAATACCATATTCCAGTATATAGGCCTTTGGCAGTCTGGGTCCTTATGTAATCCGTGCGATGTATCAGGCAGGAATCTGTAGAATAGTTACATGGTGTTGACATCCCAGTCAAGTCAGCTTTCTTCGAATAGTCACATCAACCGTATACACTCAACCACTTTTCTAAGTATACGCCTAATAGAACTCTAGTACAGTGTAGTTTATTCAATTTTAGATATTTTGATGAGTATTTCAAAAACCTAAGATCAAGGATTGATATTTAACATTCCACCAGAGTTATAAAATAGGTGATCAATACTTTATTATTATTATGACTCACTAATATAAAATTAGCAGACTTGTGGCAATGTTTGATCATTCAAATCCTGAAGATGTTCGTGGACAGATGTAAAGTGTAAAAAGGAATTTTGACAGTTTTGACCAGTTTTAATCCTCAATTCAGTACATTTCAACCGGATGAAGATTTGATGGAACACGAGTACCCTGAATTTGTTTTCAACTCAATTGCCGCATTGACGTACCCGTGTTCAAGAATTTGTATTCACGTATTTTATTACCTTAAAATGTTAATTCTATTCATGTACGGCGCTAATGGGGAACAACCCCACACTTTCTGTTATTCTGCAGTCCGATCTTGAGGGGTTCTAGCATGGACTGCACCCTTCCAACCACCCCTGGATTACACAGGTAGCACTTAAAATTTATTTATCACCTGTATAATTAAGACCCTTTTTATACCATTATTCAGTCTCACTACTTTACTTGAAAACTCCCTTCGCACCACAGGTACTTGACTCATATACTTTTTTAACACATATAATGATGAATCAAAGCATTCGAAGCAACTAGAGCCAGTTTAAAAACGTTGGGTAGTGTTTAAATTTATCAAACTTTCCTTTATGTTAATGTTATTTACTGAGAACTTGTTACCTATCACACATAGACCTCCATGAAGTGTATTACGAAAATAGAAGAGCTTATACACGAGTTCAATACGCGAAAGTACTGTTCAAAGCACGTCATTGTAAAAAATCTCACACTTGCGTATGCGAGTCGGGAGGTATTCAAGAAAGTACAAGAATACATCAAAGATGCTGCTTCCTGATAAAAGCAGTACAGGTGTCATATGAGGAGGTACGGTCGTGACCCCAGTGGGGCTCGAATCCACAACTTCCGTGATGAGCGACAGACGCCTTATCTCAACACCACCCCCTCCCCTTCCTTCTCCGACCATGGTTTCCTTTTGTCCAGTAATTTTAAACATTTAAGGAGTACATCTTGTGAAATGACTGAAACTAGAGCAAGGGCAGTAACTCGGGCAATGTGATTGATTACAGTTGGTACTCAGTTGAGTGCTAGGTAATTGTACCGTAACGCACTTTTGATCAGCTCAAAAAGAAAACAAGAGGCTCAAAAGGGTCAGTATCGCTCTACTGGTGTGACTGGACTATTCTGAGTAAGTTTTGTGAAAATATTTTACAAGTAACAATGAAACGCTAACAAAGGTCACATTGACCTTGACCCAATGACCCCAAAAGCAGTAGGGATAATCTTCCTATGAAGTTTGAAGACTGTGGGTCAAATAAATCTCAATATACTGAGTAGAAAAACCTCTAAAAATTCAGGTTACTGTGACATTGACCTTTGACCCAATGACCCTAGGGATCATCTTCTCAGTAAAACCAATCATCATATTATGACGTTTAAAGACTGTGGGTCAAATATATTTCATGATATTGAGCGGAAAAGCCATTCAAATTCGGATCACTGTGACATTGACCTTTGACCGACTGACCCCAAAACAACAGGGATCATCTACTTAGTAAGACCAATTATCATATGAAGTTTTGGTCAAATAAATCTCAAGATTTTGAACGGAAAAGATTTTCCAATTTCGGGTTACTTTGACCTAGACCATTGACCCACTGACCCCAAAACAACAGGAACAATCTGCATGTTCCAGGGAAACTTTTGAGAAAGATTGATGAAATTTGTAGTAAAACGATGATTTAAAGAGCCTTATCCAGATAAATCTAACGGCGGTCACTGTGACATTGACCTTTGACACACTGCCACAGGAACAAAAGGGATCATCTCAATAAGACTTATCATCACATGAAGTTTGAAGACTGTGGGTCAAATAAAGCTCAATATTTGGAGCAGAAAAGAGTTTCAAAGTTTGGGTCAGTGTGACCTAGACCTTTGACCCACTGGCCCCAAAACAAAAGAGATCATTTTCATATTGCAGGGAAACTTTTGCAGGGAAACTTTTGCGCAAGTTTGACGAAATGAAGGAAATCAATGACCTGGTGAGACTTATCAAGGAAATTCTAACGGAGGTCACTGTGTCTGAGACGCACAGCCCCCAAAACAAGATTAAGCATCTGCTTAGTAAGGCCAATCATCCTATGAAGTCTGGAGACTGTTGGTCAAAAAGATCTTGATATATTGAGAAAAAAACATTTCAAAGTCACTGTGGCCTTAACCTTTGATCCACTGACCATAAGAACAACAGAGATCATCTAATCAATAACATCAATTTGTAAGCACACAATTATATTTCTCTTTAACCTTTATCAAGTGTGGACATCCCATCTAAACCAAATGACTTCTTGAACATCTCAGTTTGTTTATAACAGCTTATTAAAAGAGTGAACTAGCCACTGTTTGTCTCTCTTTCACAGTTACTGACGGCTTACATATTAATGGTCATCCTTAATTGCGAAATAAATTGCACTAACAGAATGCTGCCAAGTATAGTCTGCTTAAGTATAAAGGCCAGATCATTGACATACGTTTTCGCCATTTGCAAAGTGACAAACAAAACTTTCTCGCAATAAGGTGCACACGCAGTAATCCTGCAAATTAAAAACAAATAGCAGAAAAGAACCAGTAAATTTTAAGCCAAGTATTGTACTCAGTAAGCCCAATCATTCTATGAAGTTTGAAGACTTCTGGTCAAATAGATCTCAAGATATTGAGCAGAGTAGGTTTTGAAAAAATTCGGGTCAGTGTGACCTTGACCTTTGGCCAACTGACCCCAAAACATCAGGGACCATTTTCTTAGTAAGACCAATCATCCTACAAAGTTTGAAGACTGGGTAAAATAGATCTTAAGATATTGAGCGAAAAAGATCTTCAAAGTTTGTGTTACTGCGACCTTGACCTTTGGCAAAGTGACCTCAAAAACAATAGGAATTATCTACATGTTACAGGATGTCTTCTGAACAAGTTTAATGAAAGTTGGATTAAAACTGTGACCTGTAGAGCGTTATCAAGGAAAATGGAGCGGAAGTCACTGACCTTGATTTTTGAGCTACGGACAAAAAAGAAAAAGGGACCATGTACATGTTAAAGGAATTCTTTTGAGCAAGTTTGATAAAAGTGGAATGAAAACTGTGATATGTAAAGCGTTATCAAGGAAAATATAACGGAGATCACTGTGACCTTGACCTTTGATCCACTGACCCAAAAAACAATAGGGATCATCTACATGAAACAGGAAACCATCTGAGCCAGTTTTATGAAAGTTGAATGAAAATTGTGGCCTGTAGAGTGCTATCAAGGAAATGATATCGGAGGCCTCTGTGACCTTGACTTTGACCCGCTGACCTAAAAAACTATGGGGATCATCTGCAATTTGCAGGAATCCTTTTCAGCAACTTTATTTAACGTCGCATGAATATTGTGACCTGTAGATCGTTATCAAGAAAATGTTTACGGACAGACAGACGGACGACGGACAACCCACAATGACATAAGCTCCACTGGACTTCGTCCAGCAGAGCTAAAAATATCACCACCTATACGGTATGCTCGGACAAAAGGGTAAAATTTAAGAAGTTATTAAAAACTGTTAATTTTGACTTGAACCGCCATGCCGTATCTGCACTGCATTGACAATATGCAATTATATTTAGCTATTAATTACTGTAACTTAAACCTTTAATCAAAATTAAAACATTTAAAGATGTTTTCTGATTTCTTAAGAGTTAAACGACGTGAATCCGAGTAATTTACCTACAGTGTTCCGATAATGTCATCATGCAGCCACATCAAAGATTCCACTATAGGTAAGGACGATAATCGGAACAGCGTATTTAACAGTTTAACTTTATTCATTGAAAATAAAACTGCTTGAACAATTAAAATATCACTTTTCATCCTTTCAATACACGGAGACCTAAATATATATATCTATATAAAGAACCAGCTAATAGTCGATTGCACAATAAGAATATCAGTTAACACTATCACAGTGTACGAACTCAGACTGTATCCAACCGGAAGTCGCCACCGAATAGGCATACAGTAACTGTTTTAAAGTTTAGCGTGTAATTTTATTTCAAGTTTTAATTAGGAATTGGGACAACATAGTAAGTGTGATTTAACTTTTTGTATAGTACAATAGTTATATTTGATGTGGGTATTGTCAGACGTGGTTATATCTTAACTATCTATATCATATGTATTTGGAAAAAGAAATCAAAACATTGTGGCAACATAGAGCATTCGTCATAAAAATGGTGTAATATTGAAAGATATGGCTAGTTTTTTGTCTCAAAAGTGTTGTTTAGAGTTCCATCATTCATTCATGTAATGGGAACAGCCTTATTTACTGGTTAAAACGTAAGGAATGTGTCAAAATACTGTCGGTATTTACATGCATTAATTATGCACTGTATTTCTATTCGCAAACACAAAATTGTTTACTGTATGATAATCGTAAAATCAATTTTTCAGTACAATAATTGCACAGAACGCACCGCAACAAATGTAATATTGTTTAAAAGCGCAATTCTTGCTTCCGCTACTAATTTTGTTTCAAAGTTATCAAATCAAGCATGGCTCTGTGTATATATAAGCTTACCTATGACTCTTCCTATTTATTTTGAGGGAGTAAAATACGCAAAAGATTGAAGAGTAGTGGAATAAATGGTAACCATTTATGAATGAAGCCCGTTTGAGAACTTAAAAGTATTAGCGTGTACAGAGATTGTCATGAAACATAATTGTCTTGTTGTACGTTGCATTATGGAATGGCTCTGTTGGTAGCGAGTATTGCCAATCATCAAATACATTGTACATGATTTATTTTCTTTCATCTTAAGATCGAAAATCTCTGCTTTTTAACTTTATTATGATTACTTTTCTTTAAATGAATTTTATCTCGTCCATTTCTTCCCAACATGGTATGAATTTAAGAATGTGGTTTAAAGTGTACTGTTACACTGGATACAGCTCCTTTCGAATACAGCTCCCCCGTTTAAATACTGTTTTGCTGATATTGAAGAATTATTTTCTTTCAGTAACCATCATTACTGTCATATGACGATAACAGATATGGCCAACAAAATATTGACGGAATGAAGCTTATACACATCACGGTGAAGGACCTGACAGACGGACAGATAACACATCATTCAAGGTAGGACAACAGACAAATGATGGGATAGATAGACGGACGGAATAGATGTAACATGCAGTATATTGAACATGTGTTAGATGTTTTAGGCAATTAAGGTTCCTTATATCTAGCTGTGGACATTTTTAACATAGGGATCATGGTTCTTTATATATTCTAACAAAGCAAACATAGGGATCTTCATTCGAATTTGTATATGCTAAGTTTCGAATACAGCTCCGCTATACCAAGGGAGCTGTAGTCGTTTTAAAATGTGCACAGAAGACAGCTCCCCGGGGAGATGTCAGCTGTATTCGAAAGGAGCTGTACTGCTAGAGTTATTGTAATTATATACATGTACATTTATTACATTTCTATATTGTTGTTTGAAGTTGGGGCATTCTTTAGTAAATGAAATGCATATGATTGAGTCATATCTTATCATCTTCTGTCGTCGAAACATGTCATGAAACATTTGATTATAAGAAATTTAAAGCAAAAATATCCTCGTTCCTAGCGATAAAAGATTTGACAGTGCATGGACTCGAACTTATGTCCAAAGAAGAAGTTTCACAAAGTTAGCATAAATGTAGTCTTCAATATTTTGCAACCCATGTAAAAATCATTTGTGACACAATAAACACAGTCGCATGTTTATTATACTTTGAGTTTTAGAATGCTGTTAGTGAGAAATGTAATGGAAGGGTTGATGATATCACTAAAAGATGTTGAGGTAAAATTTCAATAATAGCACAGCCAGTCAGCCATAGCTATCTGAAATAACTGAAAATCGAAAATTGACATATTTGCGAATAGGCATACAGTCATTTTATAACGGTTTGTCATGTGCATACAGTGTCCTAGCGAATAAGCATACAATCAAATCGATACATGTACCGTAAAAAAAGTATTTTCTTCAAAAGAACTGCAATAAATGGACGACAATGTTGGAAATTATCTACGGATAAGACATCCTTGTAGCGGATGGTGGCTCCTAAAGTTCGCTTAACAATGTTGGAAAGAGATAAATTGACAAAATATCCTAAGGTTAGATCGACTGAACTACTTTCATCAATTCTTTGCTATGTTTCAAACAAATAAACAATGTAAAACATAAATTTCTATACTTCCTGATACATGGTTTTATCTCTGCATTAAATAAAATTGGAATACTAACTGCACTCTTTCTATTCCTACTTGAAAACTTGAAATACAATTGCACGGTAAACTTGAAAACTGTTACTGTATGCCTATTCGGTGACGACTTCCGGTTGGATACAGTCTGAGTTCGTACACTGTGTCATTTTTATGTATTACCCAAAAATTCGTGTTTCAATTTGAAATAATATATTATTATAGCTATCACCAAATGTCAAATTTATTTACGAACGTATTTTCGTCCTTTGTGGTTTATATTCGACAATATAAGGAATAAGTCGAGAAAATATCAGGTAATTGCTTGTTTATCTTTAACAATCGAACACCGCAAGTGGTTTAACTACAAAGTTCATACTAAAAATGATAGTAGGTTCTCTTCCTGAAGTTTTCTTCTAAATAATTCGTAGGAACCTGCAAAATGTTTAGACTGTCTGCATTTTCGGAAGTTCATAGTACTCATTCAGTATCTTAGAAATAATAATAACAAGAGCCATGTTAGACATGGCCACCTCCCCGCCAAGTGCTCTTTCTATGACCAAGAAATTTGCGGTGAGAGGAATGAATATGGTATAGTTTCTAATTTACTAAAATATTAGTATTTGGCGGGGTATAATTAGACAAGGCAGAGTTATGGTTCTTGGGTTTGTTCTTCCCATCATTGTGCTCTTTCACTGTATTAAGTTTCAAGTAATTCCCTTCGGTACATTTGAAGTTATGCACCGGACTTGAAAAATCCACAAAATGTAACAAAGGGGAGTAATTCAAAACTTAGGCAAGATAGAGTTACGATTCATGGGCACTGCACTTTCCCTCATTGTACTCTATCATTGTATAAAGTTTCAAAATAATTCCCTTCAGTACTTTTGGAGTTATGCTCCGGACAAGAAAAATCAAGAAAATGTAACAAAGGGGAGTAATTAAAACATTAGGCAAGATAGATTTATGGTTCTTGAGCTCTGCACTTTCACCGTATAATTTCCTTAAAAGGAAAAAAACTATAATAAACATAAAGATTCGTATAATGAAACGAAAATAAATACAATAAGTATGTATTTCATCAGAGATTTTCTTAAATATATAGATTTAATTCAAGGCCAACTATTTTATTATTGGGGTACAAAGAAATATTAAAAAATACAAAAGCGACGACTTCTTTATTTGTTAAAATTCAGATTATTATACTCCCTATTATTCTGCCAGATGCCTAAGATAAAGACAGCTTCTTCGCCCTAAACACCGTTACTGAGTTTGCCACATTGGCGTATTCGATGTACCTGCAACTTGAGTGTTCCCTGCCGTGAAACATTGCGAGCGCAATGCGACGATAATTCGTACGCCGAGTATGAAAGCTTTTCCAGTACTGCCTTCCGACTGTGTCTTGGTGGCGGAGTTGTTCAGCGTTTCTCCATGCGCTGCATGTTCACAATAACTAGCTGTCATATATGGGACACCATTTCGTATTTTTTTAGCAATTTTTCATATTGAAATACTAGTAACCATTTCAAGAAATAAATCTTTTTATATAAAACATTCAAGTTCTCGATATAAACACATAATTTTCTGATTTGAAAAGAATTAGTGACCATTTTTGACATCAGAAAATCGAATTACTGGAATTTGTATATAAAATCATTTTTTTTATATCAGAAAATAGCCTCGTTACCGGCAAAACAGTTACCCATCTGCACGTGCAACGAGTGATATAAGAATCTTTCACTGGCTGCACGTGCAGATGGGAATACCTGGCTCGAGGGTAACTGTTTTTGGTGGTAACGAGGCTCTGCCCGTGTGATGAAATGGTTTAAGAGCATTTTCGTCCTGGTTCACATTGCAATTACCTATAATAAATATTTTTGCATCAATTGAAGTATCGCATATCTTATGTACTTATATTCCTTTTTTAATTTTAACTCATTTTCCAGTTAATACAGTTAATGCAATGCTGCGTGACAGCTGATCGAAGGCATCACAGACGAGTACTAGTATATAACTAGGAAAATGATGCCGTCAACTCCACGAAAATATGAATTGATTAAAAAAATCCTATATCAATCTTTTCTGCATCAAAACAGGTTTATACACTGTCAAAAACAAAGCGTTCCAATACACAAAGTCAGACATAGCCAAGAAACCGTTTCTAAGAAGAGAACTAAGAACTAAATGAGTGGTGGCATGATTACTGAAATCCAAGAACCATTTTTTTCTGCAACAGAACAGTTCAGTGAATCATTTAAAGATAAAGGATCCCGTTCACAACGCAAAAATCAAATTGAGCGATGCCATGATACCAAAGTGCTAGAAATCTTTCCTATAGGCCAGAAAAGGTCCATACATCGTTAGGCGTCAATGGTTCAAACATCAAGTCATGATCAATAAATCGTTTGAAGAGAACCTAGAACTAAATGAGTGTTGGCATGCATACAGAAATCCAAGAATATTTTTTCTGTACCAAAGCAGGTCAGTGTATTATTAGAAAATGAGAACCACCTGATACACAAATCAAGTCACGGACAATAACGGATTCCTTCGAAGAGAACACAAAACAAAATGAGTGACGTCCTGAAAACAGTTGATGAAGAATATGAAGAAATAAAAAAAGAATGGAAACGCAATGATTATCTATCAATCAAACCCTATAGTCACCGTACACTTCTTCCTCCTCGAGAAATAGGGTGTCTGAAAATAGGTGATCATGTAGCATGGCACCGGCCTTGCGTAATCTGGCACCATGCTATAGTTTCCGAGGTTGGAAAAGAAAAGATAAATGTTATACATTTTCATTCGTCAAGTAAGTTCAGGAAAATGACAATTATTGAAGAGTCTTTGGATTTAGATGCCATTTTTAAAGACGATTTCTTTCGTATACATTATTCGAAATGTGATCTACAAGATCAAGTCCTTAAACGAGCTAAAGCATTAGTTGGCGTCAAAGGATATAGCATTTCAAGTAAAAACTGTGAGCATTTTGCGACATTTTGCAAGAAAGGAAAAAAATTCAGTGGTCAAGTCGACTCGGCAATAACGAATGGTTTGAAACGTTTTGTATTACAAGGAAGTACAGTTGAAAAGGGTATACCGATAATACGCTCGGTAGCAACGGAAGCTACATTTTATGGAAGGCTTGCAATAAATATGGCGAAAGAAACGGGAAAACGCTTTTATCCACGTATGACGTCAGCTTCATCTAGCGTTGTTAATTATTCCAAAGTGCTTATGCAGTCAATGGCGAACGACACACGCTTTAGGGAGGTGATGGCAGCTTCGACAAGAGCCATTCAATCTGGCGGAAGATATGCATGTACACTGGCGAGGGAAGCGGGAAAACAATGCTATCATGGTGTGACAAAAGCGTTGAGTGCCGTTATATCTGGTGGAAGGCAATTAGCTTCAATTGCAAAAGAAACGGGAAAGCAATGCTATCGAAAGGTGACAACAGGTCCGGCTAGGGAGGGAATTACAAAAGTCATTAAAGACACTAATTGGACCGTCATCGTTGTGGTAGCTGCAATTGAAACGGGAAGTGCTGTTTATGACGTCTATAAAATGAATGATATGACAAATAAAGATTTCAAAAAGTCTATCACGGAACGAGTTTTCGTAGGAGTCTCGAATGTTGTTGGGAGTGCCATAGGTGGTTATGTTGGAAGTGTTGTTCCTGGAATCGGGACATCTTTAGGAGCATCAATAGGTAGTTATTTAGCAAAAAGTGCAGCATCAATGGCTGTGACAGTTATTGGTTCAGCAGTTGGTCATGCCTTGGGACGATTTCTTTTTAGATGATTGATCAATCCATTAAGAAACACAAAATATCTATGAACTTGTAAATTAGAGAAATGTTTTGATATGCCTAGTTGTGGTAAAACTGTAAAATACTTAGATTTGATATTATTTTATTGTACAAGTTACATATACATATGTATAAAGGCATGCGAAATATGTCGAACTATAACAAATAGATCGGGCCACGAGTTATCACAACATCAGAAACGGTCCTCTCCAGAAGAC
Organism: Saxidomus purpurata; assembly: GCA_022818135.1. Taxonomy (NCBI): domain Eukaryota; kingdom Metazoa; phylum Mollusca; class Bivalvia; order Venerida; family Veneridae; genus Saxidomus; species Saxidomus purpurata. The sequence continues at coordinate 30,598,684 of JAFMSR010000018.1, forward strand.
GTCAGATTTTAAGTAAATGACAAGATAGCTGTATCGCTTTACAAGAAAGAATTGAATCAATCAAATGAACTATTAGAATAATTAAGTGAAAAAAATGAAGAGAGAGAGAGGGAGGGAGAGAGAGGGAGAGAGAGAGAGAGAGAGAGAGAGAGAAACAAATTGAAGAAAAAAAATACATTAAACAATTTGAAGAAAAATGTTTGTAAAATACTGAAAAGGCATTTAATACATGTACACTTCTTTTGGCTAAAAGATTGTTGACAATACGTTTCAATTTAAGCCCAAGGATTGCATATACAAGTAGCTTTCATTTATTAAGATATCTGACAGAGATGACCTTTATTTGTACCAAACATTCCTAACTTTGCTTTTTATTGATAAGTACTTATCACAAACAATGCGTAGACTTTTTTCAATGGTAGCGTTTTGTGTGGTATGTTTTTTCTTGAAGAAACAACTTAAATACGAAAGAAAGGGATATGTCAACTGCATCGGAGTGAATAGAACAAGGTCCTATCATTATCATGTCAATGAATCGATGTAACTATATTAGTAAATTTAAAGTGAATTATTTTGTATCATTTATTGACAACTATAAATACAACTTCTCAGCCAGCCTGCCTTGGTTGTATCACAATCATGCGTCCACATAACATATTTAAGATATATTATATACATGTAGTATAGATATACTTTGCAATGTATTTATGTCTAATTGAAAAGCTTTAAAAGTATATGTTCGCCATATTGTATATTGTGTATACTTTGCCACATGGGTCTCTAACCTACTGGATACCAATAAATAAACTCAACTAAAATGTCTCAATTACAATACGAAGACAGTCATATTAACAGTTTAAGACCAAACATTGACAATTCTCCAAGGTTTATGCTCCCTTAACTTTTGGCCCATCTATTGGCCTCGACAACCGGTCCTCCCCACCCCCACTTTCATGTTTCAAGTTGGTCACTGTTACCTTATGCTACCCTTTGATCCATGCCGCACATCCGCGAGAGTGTTAACGAAGCTTTGTATTTAGTTTGAGGACCCTTCGCTTAAGTCACATAAAAATTTTGACCGCAAAATGGTTTTTGTCAATTTTACCCGACTTGCAGAACTCTATGATGTAGAGGTTGCTGCGTTTTATGTGGTCCCTCATCGACTTAACCCCCTCCCTCTTCATTGTGGTATGTTCTTGATGCAACTGAGTGTCATCTGAATGACAATTATTATGTAGTTTACTTTATGCTTAGTTACAAACATACTCCCGATTTACTGGTCGATGGTATCCTGGAAGAATTACGCAGATGTCTCTTTTAGACCTTCAAGAGCTGTATCTGCCACACTAAATATTCTACCAGCCAGGATTTTATTTATTTTTACCGAATATTGTAAAATAAAACTTTAGTACTTGCATGAAAGTCTTGTTTTCATCAAACTATATTTTCCAGTGATCTTTCATTTACGTAATCTTTGTTTTAGCTTACTTACGTACAGGCCAAGTAAAGGTGCAGTCACCTTATTTAACATTGTTAGACGGATCCAGCAACGAATGTAGAATGAATTTATCTTACCATTATTTTCCTATTGATCTTTACTGAAATTTTCTTGACTATTTCACTTATTAATTCTATTTTGATAATTCTGTTTACATATAAATGACCAACCAAGCAAATACTAAATAAGCAACTTGGGTTTGTACTCAGAACTAAATGTCAAATGCTAATCCCCCTGTACTAATAAATTCACTTTGCATTTGTTCCCTCCTTTGATATATTTGAAATATTTCAATTTGTTTATTTTCCGTTTGCCGGATTCCTTATACTTTTCATGATTGTAGACTTTATCATATGTAGATTTATTATAAAGAAAGTGATTATATATTTAACTATGAACCATTTTGTACAATTTATCTGCTTCCATGATATCCTTCGATGTTAAATTACTCGTAGCAATTGAATAACTAAGAAATATGTATTACATGTACAGTAAATTCCGTTTATAACGATTTCGGATATATAAAGTCCGGATATTAAGAACAATATTTCTCTGTCTGAGTTTTTTCTTTCTGTCTTTTATATGAAAATGTTATATGGCTATATCGAACTCCGGATTTAATGAACAAATTTAGTTGACCCCTAGGAGTTCGTTTTAAACGGAGTTTACTATATTTGCACGAAAAACAGTCTTAACGTTTTCTTTTCAATTGAAAGTACATACATGCATAACATTTTTGATGATATAGCAAAATAAAATCAACGTTTCCCCGACAACGCCCTTTCATGAAGAAGTGCAAAAAATATGAAAAAATGTGTATCCATAAAGTTATTAATTGTTTAATGTGGTAATGGGATTAATTTTTATCACATTTTCTTTCACAATTTCATCATTTTCTTATTTACATTGTTTCTTGAAACACATATAAATATATCAGCGTAGTTTAGATCAGTTGAAGGAAAACTGCTTCCAAGAAGGTGATATAAACTACCAAAAGTAGTTTGGGACTCTTAACACTAAATTTGGACAAAGTTCTTAAAAGACGTTGAGTATTTATACCTGAAAATGTTTTAAATTTGGAATCTGTATAAAACTTAAGTGTTTGTAAATAAATATGTGTTTGAAACGGAGGACTTCTAGATTCATTGCAACCTATAAACGAACCCTAAACTTTCTTGTGCCTACCGGAATGGCGTGCCTTTTATCAAAGTTCCTAAGATATACTTTTATATACTTTGATCTTAAAGACAATTGAAATAGAATGTGAAATATGTGGCCACGGAGAACATGACTGCTGTTTCCATTTATCAAATTGAGAAACACAAAATCCCATCTTTTCACGTTGCTGAGGAGCATAGGCTCTCATTATCGGACAACCTTGTAAAATAATGACAGGTCAAATGCCAACAACTTCCCAAAATTAGAAGACAAGAGGGACATCATGGCCGTATATCGCTCACCTGAGAACCATTCTCCAAATGACAAAAATAGATAAAAAAGAAGAAAGGCCATTCAAAGTAAATAGTGTAATTAAAATTGCAAATCTGTACTTATGTTCCAGATTTCATCTCTGTAGTTTCAAAAACAAGAAAGTTGGTCAAAAGGTCAAGGTTGAAGTCATCCAAGGGTAGTACTGAAATCGGTTTAGAAAACTGTACATGTAGCCCAAATTTCTTTGTTGTAGCTTCAAAAGCAAGTAGATCACAAGACAGCTATATCTCCCGCCGCATATAGGGACATTGAAGGACTTAATCTTACTGAGTGTAGTTTTCTCTCAGAGGGAATCGTATGACCAACGCTAGACTTTCTTTTCGTGAATATGTCCACACTCATCTCTGCATTAACTCAATGTCCATATGAATGTCCACAAGTCCAATACGCCTTGTAGTCAGGCAGGCTCTCTGGTACGTCTTCAACCGTCCCGTGCTATAATTACTGACGATGTACGCAGAGTTCTAGTACATGTATAGTATAGTCTTTTTATATGATTTCTTTTGGAGTTTAAATATAGTCCATGCATACAGTAGTTCGTTCGCAGACGAGTTTAGTTTCGAACCGATTAAGAAACCTTTATACATTTGCTGGACTCCAATAAAGGATTGAGATTCAACTACTTTAAGCGTTTAAGTGACAAGAGGTCTGTTAATTAATATAATATAAGGCAATGTAACACACCTGTGCAATATGATTTATTATGTTTCCGCAATACTGTCCAGGCGTAAAAGTGTGAATTAAAAGCTGACGGTAATATGTCGTATTCGTTTAACTTGCTTATCTTTTTTAAAATCATATGCATAGGTAGTAAGGTCTATGATATATTTTAGTTCATATAGATTTCACTAAATATTCTGAGATTTTTTGTTCAGTATTTTATCAATCTCGTTATTTGGACAAATTTGGAGCTGTTAATCTAGTACAGAATCACCCCAAGCGTGTCGCTTTAGTCTAAGGGAAATAACTACGTTACAAGTAAAAGAAATATTGTACATACTTGCTCCCCTTGTCACTATATGTTTGAAACTAGCGTAAAATAATACTCGGACAAAGTTTACGACTTTCAGCATTTAAGTACAGTCGATAACGTATGTGTCATAATAAATTTTAGTATTATGTATTACATATTCTATAAAATAGTTCAGCGCTAATAGATCTTTCCAATGATTACAAACACATATATTTTGATAAAGCAGATTAAAGCATCAAAATACCTGCAGCCAGTACCTCACGTGCTCTTTCCGTCACCAGAATACCTTATTGAATTCTGCTCTCAGACGTGGTAACTGTCAATCGTAACTTCGGAAAACATGAATAACGGACAACGTTACACCATTAGACTGGGTATATAGACTGGGTATAATTAAGTCAAAGGAAAACCACAGCCATCTTGGGTCTCTGGTAGCTTTCTTCTTTAACAAGACCAGCATGTATCGCTGTCTGTTAAACTAAGCATTTTAGATAATCATTGAAGAGTGTTCCATTCAGTCCCTAAGATTATATTCTGACATAACAAAAGCATTCAATTGACACATTTCTTTCACATTCGTTGTACTTTTGAATTGGTTCGATGTAACATGTATATTGTCATTTGTACACGATGTAAAGTGTAATTTGCTAGCTAAAACGTACACGATACGTACAAGCACAACGAAAACGCTATGACTGTATCAAAACACTTTATTCCTTTCACATTTTAAAAATTTAAATGGCGCAATTCCATTTAAAATAAAGATATAAGTTAATGTTTACTTCAATCTGTTGATATTTTGAATTTTATTTACTGTTTGAAATGTTACAAAATTCTGCTATATATACTGTAGTAAAAGTTTCGAAGTTACATATGTAAAAGTTAACTTATTAACCAGTTTGCAAATCCCCATCGGGGAGGCTTGACAGGTTACTTGAGTTAGCAATTGTTTCCCGATTTCGTTGGAAATCGGGAGTTTCCTTTGTGATGCGTGTATGTGGTCGCACGCTCGCAAAATTGTCCCATTTTTTCAAAAACTATTTCTATTAACATAAAATGATTTGTATCATTTCTATTTAAAGAAGTACCCTCCCCCCTTTTCACAACGCCATTTTTATTTTTTATGAGTTCTGCGCAGTCAGCATTGTTCAGTGAGTACTGTTCTGTGACACTTCTCACAGTAAATGTTGTTCAGTGAGCACCTCTCAGGGTGAGTTCTGTTCAGTGAGCACTTCTCACAGTGAGCATTTTTCAGTGAGCACTTCTCACAGTGAGTGTTGTTCAGTGAACCCTTCTCACAGTGAGTGTTGTTCAGTGAACCCTTCTCACAGTGAGTGTTGTTCAGTGGCTGTTGTTCAGTGAGCACTTCTCACAGTGAGTGTTGTTCAGTGATCACTTCTCACAGTTAGTGGTGTTCAGTGAGCACTTCTCACAGTTAGTGTTGTTCTGTGAGCACAACTTACAGTGAGCGTTATTCAGTGAGCACTTCTCACAATGAGCATTGTTCAGTGAGCACTTCTCACGGTGAAGTTTATTCAGTGAGCACTTCTTACGGTTAGTGATGTTTAATGAGCACTTCTCACAGTGAGCATTGTTCACTGAGCAATTCTCACTGTGAGTATTGTTCAGTGAGCACTTCTCACAGAGAGAATTATTCAGTGAGCACTTCTCACGGTGAGCATTGTTCAATGAGCACTTCTCACGGTGAGGATTGTTCAGTGAGCACTTCTCATGGTGAGGATTGTTCAATGAGCACTTCTGACGGTGAGGATTGTTCTGTGAGCACTTCTCACGGTGAGGATCGTTCAGTGAGCACTTCTCACGGTGAGGATCGTTCAGTGAGCACTTCTCACGGTGAGCATTGTTCAGTGAGCACTTTTCACGGTGAGCATTATTCAGTGAGCACTTCTCACGGTTAGTGTTGTTCTGTGAGCACTGCTCACATTGCGCCTTGTTCAGTGAGCACTTCTCATATTGAGCATAGTTCAGTGAGCACTTTGCACTACTCACATTGAGCATTGTTCAATGAACACTTCTGACGGTGAGCTTTGTTCAGTGAGCACTACTCATTATGAGTGTTGTTCAGTGATCACTTCTCAAAGTTAGCATTGTTCTGTGAGCACTTCTCACATCGTGCCTTGTTCAGTCAGCACTTCTCACATTGAGCATTGTTCAGTGAGCACTTCGCACTTTTCACATTGAACATTGTTCAGTGAACACTTATGACGGTGAGCCTTGTTCAGTGAGCACTACTCATGATGAGCATTGTTCAGTGAGCACTACTCACATTGAGCTTTTTAAAGTACTAAATCATTTTGCTCCACCTCAGCGGTACTGTCTGATCTTTTAATCAGAAAAGCTAACAAACATAATTTGAGATACAGCAATATACTGCAGGTACCTCAAGTCATTAATACCACGACATATGGTGAAAATATTAAATTTGCAGCACCTTTACTTTTGAATTCGATAACTGAAACAAACTAGACAAATAATAAACTTCAGTCAGTTCAAAACTCAGATGTCTTTTTGGGAATGCAAATGTTGTGCCATGTCAAAATAAAAAAAAAATTGTCATTTAATCACTAGTTTGTGTCAGCGACATAGATCTAGATATTTACAGATTTTAACTGTGTTTTATCATTTAAATTTTGTGTGTTAGTATGTACATGTACATGTATATCTTCTCTCAACCTTTTTACAAAAGCGCTTATATGCCGGCTTATGTTATTTGTCGTACTCTTGCCGACTGAAAATAACGCTGATCCTATCTTACCAAACAGCATACAAAACACTAGTTAGACTTCAGTCATCGGCTTCCCGTATGTTTGTAGTCCGTATTCCCAGAGAAATAATAAACCACATGAAAAGGATCAGCATGGGGCATGAATAATAACTACTCCACATATGACCGTGAGTGTCACCAGTAAAGCAATCGGAACACCTCGACAGAATGCTTTGCATCTAACGTTTGATAGGGTAGGGTAAAGGAATATGCGGAGGACTTCCGATTGACCAGTAAGGCAGATTAATTTGGCTGGCAGACTTACCATGACTCGACGGATCATGTTCAATAGGATGGTCTATGGTTTAGTGGCAGTACAATGTACCTGTACATCAAATATTGAGTGGCCAACCAGGATAACTCACCGCATGCACCCACTGTCCTTAAAGCAATTACACACACCAGTTTATAACTGTAAAATATTCATTCTTTCCATGTTCGGCGTTAATGTTGAACAGTCCCGCACTGTGTTATTCTGCAGTCGGATCTTGAGGTGTTCAAGCATGGAGTACACCCTTCCAACCATCCCCGAGTTACATAGGCTGTCCCTTTTACCAGCTTTTAACTTTTATTTATCACCTGTATAATGACCCTTTTATACCATGATTCAGTCTCACTATTTTACTGGGAAACTCCCTTCGTACCACAGGTACTTGACTCATATACTTTTTGGACTTATATAATGCCTATTAACTTATAAACGTTTTGGTTATAGAGTTGTACACGCGATAATCTGATGTGAAGAGGGGACTTTCTCAAAAATATTTAGTACAATTTTAGGCTTCAACAATAACCGTTTCATTCTTTGTACGAAAACCGCTCCTAACGCTGCTTTTAAGGAAATCTCTAAGTTAAGCTGATTTTGTTTTCAAGGTTATTAATGGTTTATATATTTTTACAATGTTCAGAAAGAATCTAAACCTATACATTTTAAGAAAGGCCTTTTTAATCTCAAAACACATACAACAAAAGCTGGTGGCCATTATTACAAAATATAAAACGGTTATTGTTGTAGCGTGAAATTATACTAAAATATTTTTCAGAAAGTCCCTTATTTCATACCATCTTCACATCAGATTATCGCGAGGCATATATAAGTCCAAAAAGTGTCAAGTATCTGTGCTTTGCACCTTTCAAGTCTGCACTGAGGAGCACCTGGCGTTAAAAACCGAAATGAATGTCAATGCACTGTAGACAGACAAACAGAGGGACGGACGGACTGTGGGTTGGCCGGACAAACAGATATACAAACGTTCTTACATAATGATGAATCAAAGCGTTCTAGTTTAAAAACGTCGGGTAATGTTTAAATTTATTCAAAAATAGTAGTTTCCATTTTCTTTATGTTAATATTATTTACTGTGAATTTACTGACATCCATCAAGTGTATTACTGAAATAGAAGAGCTCATACACGAGATGAATACGCGAAAGCACTTTTCAGAGCACGTCACTGTAAAGAATCTCACACAAGCGTATGCGATGATGAGTCAATACTGGGAGGTAATCAACAAAGTACAAGAATGCATCAAAGACGCTGTTTCCTGATAAACCAGTGCTGGTGTCATATGAAGAGGTATGGTAATGACCTAAGTGGGGCTCGAATCCACAACATCCGTGATGAGCGGCAAACACATAACCTCTACACCACCGCCATCAATTTTGATCAGCTAAAAAGAAAACAAGAGGCCCAAAAGGGCCAGTATCGCTCTACTGGTGTGACTGGACTATTCTGAGTAAGTTTTGTGAAAATGTTTTTACAAGTTACAACGAAACGCTAACAAAGGTCACAAAGACCTTGACCCACTGGCCAAAAAACCCCAGTAGGGATCATCTTCTCAGTAAAACCAATCAGTCATCCTATGAAGTTTGAAGACTGTAGGTCAAATATATCTCACGATATTGAACGGAAAAGACTTGCAAAGTTCGGGTCACTGTGACCTTAACCTTTGACCGACTGACCCCAAAACAACGGGGATCATCTACTTAATGAAGTTTGAAGACTGTGGGTCAAATAAATCTCAAGATATTGAGCGGAAAATATTTTCCAAGTTCAGGTCACTGCCACCTAGACCTTTGACCCACTGACCCCAAAACAACTGGGATCATCTACATGTTGCAGAGAAACTTCTGTGCAAGTTTGATGAAACTTGTAGGGAAACGATGATCTAAAGAGCCTTATCAAGGAAAATCTAACGGAGGTCACTGAGACCTTGTCCTTTGATGCATTGTCCAAAAACAAGAGGGATCATCTGCATAGTAAGGCCAATCATCCTATGAAGTTTGAAGACTGTCGGTCAAAAAGATCTCAATATATTGAGTAAAAAGCCTTTTTAAAGTTCGGGTCACTATGGCCTTAACCTTTGACCCACTGGCCCGAGAACAACAGGGATCATCTAATCAGTAAGACCAATCATCCTATGAAGTTGGAAGACTATGGGTGAAATATATATTACGATATTAAGCGGAAAAGCGGAAAAGTTCAGGTCACTGTGACCTTGATGTTTGACCATCTACTGTATAGAATGTATTCATCGCGTAGTTATTATTTTCGGTTTATTCGCGGACTTTGATATTACTTGAATTTAACAAACGTGATTTATTTCTATACACTAGTAGTAAAAATAAAATTTTGAAACGGAGATTTATTACATGTACTATTTGTAAGCACACAATGAACGCGTGATATACAAAATTTAATGTATTTCTCTTTACTCTTTATCAGACGTGGACATCCCATCTAAAGCAAATAACTACTTGAACATCTCAATTTGTTTTTGACAGTTTATTAAAAGAGTGAACTAGCCACGTTTTGTATCTCTTTCACAGTTACTGACAGCTTACACTTTAATGTTTAATGATATTAAGGGTCATCATTGATTGAAAAGTAGATTGCACTAACATAATACCGCGCCAAGTATAGTCAACTTAAAAAGCACAGATCATTGACATACGTTTTCATTTGCAAAGTGACAAACAAAACTTTCTCGCAATAAGGTGCATCTTTTACTGCACACTCTTCCACGAAAAATCTATTTCGCGTTTTACTAATATGAGTGAAATCCTGCAAATTAAAAAACAAAATAGCGAATAAAATTTAAGCCCTGTGTAGTATACTTAGTAAGACCAACCAGTCTACGAAATTTGAAAACTGTTGGTCAAATAGATCTCAAGATATTGAGCGGAGTAGATTTTCAAAACATTCGGGTCAGTGTGACCTTACCTTTGGCCCACTGACCCCAAAAGACCAGGGACTATTTTCTTAGTAAGGCCAATCATCCTATAAAGTTTAAAGATTGTGGGTATAACATATCTTAAGATATTGAGCAAAAAGATCTTCAAAGTTCGTGGAACTGTGACCTTGACCTTTGACTAATTGACCTCAAAAACAATAGGGATTATCTACATGTTACAGAAATCATTTGAGCAAGTTCCATGAAAGAAGTTGTGACCTATAGAGCGTTACCAAGGAAAATGGAATTGAGGTCACGGTGACTTTGATTTTTGAGCTACGGACCCAAAAGAAATAGGGATCATTTACATGTTACAGAAAACATTTTGTGCAAGTTTGATAAAACGGAATGAAAACTGTGTTATGTAGAGCGTTATCAAGGAACATAAAACGGAGGTCACTGTGACCTTGAACTTTGATTCACTGACCCGAAAAAACAATAGGGATCATCTACATGATACGGGAAACCATCTAAGCCAGTTTGATTAAAGTTAAATGCAAATTGTGGCCTGTAGAGTTCTATCAAGGAAATGCTATCAGGAGGCCACTTTGACCTTTATTTTTGACCCGCTGACCTAAAAAGCTATAGGGATCATCTGCAATTTGCAGGAATCATTTTCAACAAGTTTATTCAACGTCACATGAAAACTGTGACCTGCAGATCGTCATCAAGGAAATGTTTACGGACAGACGGACGGACGACGGATAAACCACCATGACAAAAGCTCCGCTGGACTTCGTCAGTAGAGCTAAAAATGACACTACCAATACGGTATGCTCGGACAAAAGGGTAACATTCAAGAGATTATTAAAAACGGTTAATACTGACTTGGACCGCCATGCAGTATCTGCACTGCATTGACAATATGCAATTATATTTAGCTATTAATTACTGTAACTTAAACCTTTAATCAAAATTTAAACATTTAAAGATGTTTTCTGATTTCTTAAGAGTTAATCGACGTGAATCCGAGTTATTTACCTACGGTGTTCCGATAGTGCCATCATTCAGCCACATTGCCGACACCACTATAGGTAAGGACGATAACCGGAACAGCGTATTTAACAGTTGAACTTTATTCATTGAAAAAAAAACTGCTTGAACATGTATTGACAATTTAAATATCACTTTTCACCCTTTCAATACACTGAGACCTAAATTAGTATCTATATAAAGAACCAGCTAATAATCGAACAATAATCAGTATCTATATAAAGAACCATCTAATTATCGATCAATAATAAGTATCTATATAAAGAACCAGCAAATTATCGGTTGAAAAGTAAAAATTGCACAATTAAGAGTACATTTTGTATCAGTTTACACTATGATCTTTTGTTTTATATAACCAATGGCTGCGGGAATTGTTTATTTCTTTATTTACGAACGTATTTTAGTCCATTGTGGTTTTTATTCGACAATATATGGAATAAGTCGAGGAAATATCAGGTAATTACTTGTATATCTTTAACAACCGAACGACCGCAAGTGGTTTAACTACAAAGTTCATACTAAAAATGCTAGTAGGTTCTCTTGTAGTTTTCTTCTAAATAATTCGTAGGAACCTGCAAAATGTTTAGACTGGCTGCATTTTCGGAAGTTCATACTACTCATTAATTATCTTAGTAATAATAATAGACATGTATTGGCGGATACCTGATGTGAGGTTGGACATCGGAGAACGGACAAAACGAAGGGGTGTTCTCAAAATAATCCATTTAATTTATGTAAGGCCAATAAACAAAATTGAATGTTTCTGTTATTTGTAACAAACATTTTCTTTTGTAATTGTTAAAATAAGCAGCACAATAGATTCATGTATGACGTAAAGTTTGTCTAATTGTCCCGGTGAGTAACTAAACTATTCAATGTGATTCGGAATCTGCACTGCTTGTTCCTAGTGCGCGTTAGAATCTTGGCATTTTTTCCGCAGAAAGCGACTGTATATGTCATGGTTTGCTCTCATAATTTCTACGATTAGTCTCATCTTCTTCGACGATGTCCACCTACATTATCATCCTGCTCCTCGTCTGATGACTCAGACAACTGGGCCGCATCCTGGTCTCTGATGCCAACCTGACCAACAGCCATGGCGCTTGCTTGATTTTCCTGTCGAACAGGACCCAATACAGGCCCTGCAACTGTTGCCACGCCACGACCACGTACTTGGTTGTGCTAGCTACCGGAGCCACTATAGGCCCTGCAATTGTTACCACGTCAATACGTGATATCACCTATTACAAAAGGTTGTATCACCTTTTAAAATGGGTGACGTATAGTAATTCAAATTAAGATTTTGACGAACCTGATAAGTAATATCAAGTAAGTGATGTCACCCTTTTCGAATAGGTGATCTATCGGGCACTTTTTTACTATTTGATGCACTTTTGTGATAAGACCTACTCGAATGGGTGATAAAACCCATTCGAATTTTTTTTCTAATAGATTTTTCCTTTGAAAAGATTATATCACTCATTCAAATGGGTGATATAACCTATTCAAATAGGTGATATCACATATTCAAGGTAATACGTAATATCACCATGATTACGATAATGTGATAGCAATATTTTGAATAGATGATATCACCAAACCTAATAGGTAAAATTCTGCATTCACTGTAAAAAGTTGATATCACTTATTTGAATATGTGATATCACCCATTCGATTAATAGGCGATATCACCTATTTAAATAGGTGATGCAAATAGGTTATATCACAAAAGTGCATAAGATAGTAAAACAGTGCTCCGTAGATATCACATACTGGAATATGTTATCTCACATAATAGCTTTGAATAGGTGCTATCACCAGTAGGTGATACCATGTTGTCACAGAAGTAATAAGTGATATCACGTATTCGAATAGTGGTGTCACTTACTGTGACAATTAGACAAACTATGCTGCAAAAAGTTGGAACAATTTATTTTACGTTACGTCACACGTGCACATGAATCTCTTGTTTTGTATTTATACAATTACAAGATTTCAACTGTTTGTAATAAATAACAGAAACAATTAATTGTGTGTATTGGCTTACATAATATGAATGAATCATTTTGGAAACACCCCTTCGTTTTGTCCGTTCTCCGATGTCCAACCTCACATCAGGTATCCGCCAACACATGTCTATTAATAACAAGAGCCATGTTAGACATGGCCATCACCCCGCTAAGTGCTCTTTCTGTGACCAAGAGGTATGAGGAATGGATATGGTATAGTTTCTAATTTGCTAAAATATTAATTTTTGGCGGGGTATAATAAGACAAGGTAGAGTTATGGTTCTTTGGTAAGCACTTCACATCATTGTGCTCTTTCACTGTATTAGGTTTCAAGTAATTCCCGTAAGCGCTTTTGAAGTTATGCACCGGATTTGAAAAATCAAGGAAATGTAACAAAGGAGAGAATGTCAAAAAAGGCATGATCGAGTGACGGTTGATAGGCACTGCACTTCCCCTCTTTGTACTCTATCCTTGTATTAAGTTTCAAGTAATTCCTTTCAGTACTTTTGGAGTTATGCACCGGACAAGAAAAATAAAGCAAATGTAACAAAGGGATGTAATTCAAAAAATAGGCAAAATAGAGTTATGGTTCCAAGACACTGCATTTCACCTCATTATACTCTATCACAGTAATAAGTTTAAAGTAATTCCTTTCAGTACTTTTGGAGTCAAGAAAAATCAAGAAAATGTAACAAAGGGGAATAATTAGAAAAATAGGCAAGGTAGAGTTATGAGCACTGTACTTAATTTCCTCTAGCTGTGTGTAAAGTTTCAAGTAATTCCCTTCAGACTTTTTGGAGTTGTGCTCCGGACAAAAGTGTGACGGACGGACGGACGGAACCCGTTACTATATCCCCTCCGCAATGGCGGGGTGATAATAATAATAAAGAGGATAATTGTAGGTTTCGGTGTAAGATCACGTTTTATTTTATGTTTTCCGGTGGTTTATCGAAATATAACGGTGGATTAAATCCCGTTATACTCACTGGCCACTCGGTGAAAATTATTAAAATCTGTACCGGGATTAACGTCAAAAAGTATACCGAGCGTACTGGTTGTTATGATTGTTGGGCGAAATGCCACAAAATTAAACAATTGTAGAGATATCTCATCCGAAAGACTGTCAGTAATTTTAGTTGGTCAGCCCTGGGAATCGAACCCGCAATCCTCGTGTTCTACCAACTGAGTTAACCGTGCCAACGACTCGTGCGCAAAAGCTTATAAATTAAGCCGATGACCACTAGTCCGTATAATTTCCTTATAAAGAAAAAAACCTATAATAGACATAAAGATTCGTATAATCAATTAAAAATAAATAAGATTTGGTAATTATTTTATCAGGGATTTTCTTAAAATCGATATGTATAATAAGTCAACATGGACAATGGAGTGTGTAAAGTATATATATTTAATTCAATGCCAACTATTTTGTTATTGGGGTACAAAGAAATGTAAAAAATACAACAGCGACGACTTCTTTATCTGTTAAAACACGAGTATGAAGTTAGCCCCGCAGCCCCGTTTATCCCCACATCCCCGTGAAGTTAGCCCCGTAGCACCTAGTTACCCCGCATCCCCGTGAAGTTAGCCCCGCAGTACCTAGTTACCCTGCAGCCCCGTGAAGATAGCCCCGTGGCACCTAGTTACCCCGCAGCCCCATGAAGTTAACACCGTGGCACCTAGTTACCCCGCAGCCCCGTGAAGTGAACCCCGTAGCACATAGATACCCCGCAGCCCTGTCAAGTTAGCCCTGTAGCACCTAGTTACCCCGCAGGCTCGTCTAGGATAGTCAAGAATTTTTTTAACAGATTTCTTCTATAATTAATGTGAATGAAACTGTTATACAGATCATTGTTTTTGGTTATAACTATGGCAATGTTTGTTATTCTAGGAGTATAAATCATTGACAAATTTTTCATATAAAATTATGATGGTCACTTTGAACGGTAATATCACTTTAAAGCAACTGCCTTGTACACATGTAGCAAATAGTGAGTGCTAGTTTCTCGTTGTCCACATAAACACAACGGTGATTCAACTATGGTCGTCGGTTTCAGCACTGCCGTTACTTCTGAGCCGTGCATAGTACATTTGGAATAACATTTTCCTTCGTAGTAATATTGGTGAACCTGACACCCTGATAACAACAATTGATGTTTAAAGGAGGAGACTGGCGCAAAACTGCGGAGATTGAGAGAACGGAATAGAAGCGTGTTCTAGCTCCTTGAACTCGGTTTATATCGTTTGCATTGCGCAAGTTGTAACGTATTTATGTTTATTCATATTTTTTACACGCTGGTACGCTTTTATGATAGTATAGTCGATGTGAGTTTTCCAACGCACGTCGGACTGGAAGAACATTCTCAAGTGTTTTTTTGCATTGATCCAACAACCTTATCGTTGTACATTTCCACGGCTGGAAAAGTAATAGGTCGGGTTTTTCGAATAGATATAAGTATATCTGAAAATAGCAACACCCTATTAGACCCTATAGCAATATCAAACAATATATCTTATTTTGATGCAGGAATAAATGAAACACCTCATAGCATAAGCGACCATTTTTGTACGTATGTGTTCATTGAAAGTGAGTTTTCACCAATTGCCCCAGTAAAACGAAAAATATGGAATTACAGACAATGTGATTTTACAAAATTCAACAACCTGTTAAAGGACAATAACTGGGTCGTCTTGAACAATGGTACAATTTACGAAGCTGAAAATGCATTTACTTCAAAATTCCTTAATATTGCAGAGCAATGTATTCCAACAAAATTCGTCACTGTAAGACCTTACGATAAACCGTGGTACAACTCAGAAATAAGGAAAACATCACGCAAAAGAGATAGACTTAAGTTATTAGCCTTACAGTCGGGTAAATCATCTGATTGGTTATTATACAAAAAGTTTAGGAACAAAGTCAGTAATATGAAAAAAAATGCAAAAGAATCTTTTTTCAGCAGTCTAGAATTTCGCCTTTGTGATCTAAATTCGACGAATCCCCGTAAATATTGGAAAATGTTGAAACTTTTAGTCAAAGATAATGCAGATACATGTCATTCTATTCCGCCACTGATAAATACCGACGGGTCAAATTCGTTAACCGATGAAGAAAAAGCTAACTCACTTAATGACTTTTTCGTGTCAATATCTTCTCTTGATGATAAAAACACACCACTCCCTGATTTTTTTCCCAAAACAGCAAATAAAATTGAAAACATTGCAATTACTGAAAAAGAAATAACTGATATTCTGAGTAATTAAATCAAGCGGGCCCGACGAAATCAGCCACAGAATGCTAAAGGAAACATCTAAATCAACATGTATACCACTATGTATACTTTTTAACAGATCAGTCAAGGAAAATATATACCCTAGAGCGTGGAAAACTGCTAATGTTATGCCTCTTTTTAAGAAAGGTGACAAAGAAAAACCCTCAAACTATAGACCACTATCTCTTATAAGCTGCATTGGTAAAGTGATGGAGCGTGTTATTTTCAAACATATTTACAACTATCTTAATACAAACAATTTAATTTACAAAAACCAATCAGGATTTTTACCAGGCCATTCGACAGTATACCAACTGATTGATATCTATAACCAAATCTGTAAAGCATATGACGATAAGAAATCAACGTGCATAGTATTCTGTGATATTTCTAAAGCGTTCGACCGAGTCTGGCACAAGGGTCTAATTTTCAAACTAAAACAATATGGTATATCTGGTAATTTACTTAACTGGCTTTCTCACTATCTTTCTGATCGACATCAAAGAGTTTTTGTTGGAACATTTTATTCTTCTACAAAAGTCATTAATGCTGGCGTCCCTCAAGGCTCGGTACTTGGGCCCCTTCTCTTTCTTATTTACGTAAACGACATAGCAGATTCACTTTTAAGTTCCACACGCTTATTTGCAGACGATAGTTCTTTAGCGGTTTCTACTTCTGATATACATGCGATGGAAAGCACTTTGAACAAATACTTAAGTAAAATAACAAAATGGTCAAAACAATGGCTTATTAACTTTAATCCCGCAAAAACCGAAGTAGTGTTTTTTTCATTAAACCAAACTGCTCCTCCTCTACTTACATTTGACAATGTTAGGCTTAACTTTGTTGACCACCATAAACATCTTGGCGTAACTCTAAGTAAAAACGGTCAATGGCATGAGAACATTTCAAATATTATCAAGTCTGCAAACAAACTAATAGGGTCAATGAGATTGCTCCAATTTAAACTGAATCGTAAAACCTTAAATCAAATTTATATTTCGTATCTTAGACCTAAACTTGAATACGCTTCAATAGTATGGGACAGTTGCACTAACTATGAAAAAGATTCTCTAGAACGTCTTCAATACGAGGCAGCAAGAATTGTTACTGGCCTAACTCGGTCCGTCTCCATTTACAAACTACTGAATGAAATAGGCTGGACGACACTTTCTGACCGTAGAAAAATGCAAAAACTGATTTTAATATACAATAATAAAAGAAACGAGTTACCATCGTATTTAAATGAGCTGTTTCCACCCACAGTACACGACAGTTTAACTGGCCAAAATAATCAATATTTATTAAGAAACTCAAATGATTATCTTACAATGCCCAAACGCTATTCCCGTTTAACATTACCTTCTTCCCTTAAACTGTGGAATGAACTCAATATAGAAATAAGAGAATCTCCTTCTCTTTCAATTTTTAAAGGAAAACTCAAAACACTATTTAAATTCAAAACTGTTTCTTGCTATTATCTATCAGGTAAAAGATACTTTGCAGTACATCATGCCCGAATAAGAAATAGCTGCAGCAATTTATATGCTGACTTGTTCTACAATCATTTACGAGATTCACCTGTTTGCCAATGCGGACACGGTGAAGAAAATGCAGAACATTACTTTTTTAAATGTACACTTTATTCAAATGAAAGAATTGAGCTTTTCCGCAACACGAGAGATTTTCACCCTCTCAGCACAACAAAACTGCTATTTGGCAATGACGCACTAAATGACGTCCAAAATACCCTGGTCTTTAACGAGGTTCAAAAATTTATTAAGAACACTAAAAGGTTTTCTAATAATGGTAATTTCTAAATATCTATTGTCCTCCACTAATTCTGCTGTGGGTTTTGGCGGGGTGTTTTGTCGGCGGCGGAGTTCATATTGCGGAGATGTGTGGGTTGCACCAATGTTTTCTTTCTTATCCTTCTATTACTTATTTTCATTTTTTTTTCTTATCATGCATACTCTAACAAATATTATCTCATGTACTTTTTTTGACAGTACTGATATACCTATGTGTTCTAAAACATCTTTCTTCTTGTCATTTATTTTTTCTTCTTCCAAAAATGACCTTTTGTCTTACTTTACTTAGATTCTATGTTAAACAAAATCGTCTTCACAACCATCTTGCCATTACATTTATATTTATCAAATTGGAGAGGGCCGTTTACTGACGTTGTTATAACTCGTGGCCCAATCCATTTGTCAAATGTATTTAAATTGTTTCTTACCAAATGTTATATGTGTACTTGTACATAGAACAATAAAATAGTATTAAACTAAATATATATAAGAAATTCTGTTTTCCTTGGATTAGTTTATACTAATTTATTTATTCTCGATTGCGAAACAAGTTCTTACAACTTATATTAATCGCTCTCGAGACTCATTCCAGATGGAATCAACCTCGAAGAAAGAGAGGCAATGTGGAATTATTTGTGTCTTGCCTAAGGACACTGCCGACATGGCGATGGTAGTAAACGAACCCGGGGCCCTTCGATCCTGAGGCGAACGCGCTACCACTACGCCACGGCGGCTCCACCTTGGATTGAACTTGACAAGCCAGAGTGAGGCCCAAGAAGAAATTGTTTGAAGGTCGGTGTGGAGAGTTTAAGTGAAAGTGCGTTGCTTACACCACAAAACACAGCTCTGACTTCCTTGCCACAATCAACAGCCTCTGTAAAAAAGTTAGAAAAGTAAGCCAGTTGGTTGATCACTGACACATGTGATAATATGATTGATTGTAGATGAACAGTTTTCTGTAGAGTGGGTTGGTTCAAAAATGATTTGTATTGGTGAGAATTGTTGGCATATACAATTCTTTAATGTTGAGATTGAAATATCCCGTGACCATTAGGTCGTAAATACCATGATCAACCGCTAGGTAAATACTACCTTCTATACGAGGGTGTTTGTGACTATCTGTGTTTAGGGGACTGTAGAATGTTCGAAAGGTATTCGTTTCGGATAGTTATAAGCTCTATCCATATATAATATACAGTACCTACAAAGGCCCATTGTTTTAGGTCATAAGAAAGATGAAGTGGATGAAGAAAGCGAAGCCGCTGCTGACGGAAGTTTAGTGGGACCTGGGTTCTGGGGGACGTTAATTGGACATGATTGTAATGTACAAATGAAAATATAAAAATGTAATCGGAACCCAGAAGAAATTATCAGACAAGTTGATAATAGCATATTAGACAGATGTGTATGTTAGAACTACAAATGAGATACTATAAATAGCACTGAACAAATGTTATAAAACTGACAATGTTAACAACCATAAACAAACAGTAATGGAATATCATTTGCTACAATTATTTACATAAACATAATTAAAATTGAAATACAATATCTAATTTCTTACCCAAAAGTACTTTAAAGACCGGAGTACAACAAGGTACTCATCTAAACAGAGAAGCTCACTTAAAAATCGGTAGAAGCACAACGTTATAAAATGCTATAAAGAATTTCAGACCATTTTTGCATAATTATTAAGTTGCTTTTTTGGACAAATTGATTAAGTGACAGTCAACACTAAGAAATGTGTCAAACCAGATTTACCTCAGATAACAATAAACCACTATGAAACATGACTCGCATTCTCTACTCTGTCACAGAAGAACATTTTCGGCCTTTATGTTGAACTTTTTCTAATCTGAAAGGAGCTCCATCACGTTGAACTGTATGACGAGGCGGTATGATAAGCTCACCATAATTCTCGTTCCTATATTCCGTTTTAAAGTAGTGGGTTCCTAATGCACATGTTTTCAAAATTTCTCAAACTTACAATTATTTCATTATACATACATTTTTAGGATTTCCTTTGCAATATTAGGACTTTTTAACCATACATTTTGAAAATATCATGATTTCATGTGAACTCCACCCACTTTGGGAAAACTGATTGAAGTGTACTGAGGGTGTACTTACAAAAACGACTACAAAATGATCAAAATTCATACTTTCTGTTCAAGAATAGTTTTATTCTGTTACTAATACATATAAGAAAGAGTTAAATGCAAATTTATCAACAATAACTTCATATAAGAAAAAAAAATGTTAGAATTTCTGTCGCTACATCTACAGTAAAATCAGACATTTTTTTGCAATATGTTAAAAATTGCATGTACAAAATGTACACAAAATACACATTTATAAATTGAGGCAAACAAAATTACCTATACTAAAATTGATTACATACTATGTGAAACATAATAGCCAAATTACAACATCTTTTACCATCTGTAAATTGAGAAATATGATTGTGTATGAACAAACCCCCATATTTTGGCTCGGCACAAATAAAAAAGACATTTTTCCAAAAACACAAGAAAACATCTTTATCTTTTTAGTAATGTGATTTTAATTCATTTGAACAATGTTGAAACAATGTTTAATCATTATATTAATCAATATCTTATTTGTAACAAACAATTCTCCAGTAATTATATTCAAATTAGAAGTACTTCAAGAAATATTGTCAAATGTGTACATGAATAAATTTGAGATATTATTTAACATGTGCATGTTTCTACATTCAATAAATTGTAAAATAAAAACTGAAAGGCATTAATTTTTACAGTTACCCTTAACTATTGCCCTCAGCTACATCACTTTATTGTCAAATGCATTGCACTAAAACTCTAGAAGTCCCCCCACCCACCTCGACGTCTTATAAGAGTTGTGAGACTGAGTTTTGAAACACTTGTTGGAATATAAGTTTAAACAAAGTTACACTTCAAAATGATATCAAGGACATTTAATGTAGTATACTTATTTAATGAAATTTAATATTAATATGTTAAAGTGAAATAAATCTCGAGGCCAACAGCGCATATTGAAAATAGTGTCATTTTAACATACATGTATGATTCAGTCAACAGTATCTGTTCATGTTGACAAAATGTTTTGTTACCCTAAAGGACAAAAGATCTTTTCAAAACTTCTCAAAATATTTTTTTCATAATTCAAATCTTTTCACTGAAACATACACAGTGTTTAAACAGACAATAAAACTAAATAGAGTCTGTCCAAATATAAAGTTACTGCTCAGATGTAGGGTGTCCAAAATATTATGCCATTTTTGGTATGACTTCATCAAGTACTTTTTTGACATTAGTTACCCTAGACAAACCATCACTGTTTTTAGCTGTGAAAAATATTCCTAAGTCCATCCTCCCCTGCACGTCTATAAATCACTTTCAGATGTCCAAGAGCTAAGCCAGATCCAGCAATATTTTCGACAGTAGGACGCTTGCAAACACCATTGCTTACCAATGGGTCTAAGGACCTTAAATGTTTTTCCTTTTCACTACGAAAAATTATTGAGTTCTTCACAGCGACTGGTGAAAAACTGAAAGACATTAAATCAGACGAATTACAAAGAAGTAGTAATTTCCCTAGAGCCTCCACATCTGTAACTGCATTGTGGGCATCATATGTTATACCAAGCAAATTTTTAACAAGGTCCACATGTTTTTGAGATAAACCTGGATATCTTTTTCTGAACAATTGTAAAGAATCAACAAAGCCAGATACATGTTTCAGGAATAGATCTGTACTCTTGGTGTTCATGATGACCGACATTAGTATTAGAAAATCAGATCTTCTTCCATTATGTGCCACAAAAATAACATCAGAAAACCGTTGTAGCCAATGAAATAGTTCAACAATAGCAGTCTTTACAGACACACATTCCACACGTTTACCATGCAGTCACAAACATTACACCATTGTCCTCTATACAAATACTGGTCACCCTTTGTGCTTCAGATGATACAGGCAATTCTGGTTTGACATAAACAGAAAATCTGGCACTAGACCTCACATCCATTGCAACAATGTGTGTGATGTGAGGCATTAATCCACCACGAACTGAAATGGTAATATTTCATTTAAAGTTTCAGGTGAAAACAAGACCTATCATGAAAATGAATCATCCCCACCAATATGTCTTTCTATGTGTTGATTCATTGACTGTTGCATTCTGTTCATACTTAAAAGCCACTAATCATCAAGTGAACTTTTCATTCATAATTTTTAATACACTGTGTTTTCCGAAATTAATATACTGTTCATACTTTCATAATATCTAAATAAATCTGACATGTTCATACTTAGATCTGTTGTCTCAAGATCAACTGATATAAATGTAGGTTCATTTTGGACCATCACCGGCTGGAAGTTTCCACGAGACACTGCATCAGGCAACTTTTCTACATCAATGTCTGATACTTCATGTTCAACTCCTGCAAATTACCATGAAATGTTCTACTTAAATTGAACAAAATGCAGAATTGTATTATACAAGAAGACTTTCACAGAAATTATGATGTACTAACTGATATGTGTATAATATGTATAAACAGTCAGTATTATTCTACCAAAATACAACTGTAACAATTACTATTAAAAACTTTATTCGATTTCGACAACGACCGTCATGTACCGAAAATGTCACGTACCGACATCGCACGACATTTGCCGATCCCATTCGGATCTCTCTACCTTAATAAATGATACATGCGCCTTTAATTATAAGCCCTGTTTCATGGTCCTGTGATATTTTGGAGTGACCGATTTTCTTATTTTACCTCTATACAAATAAAAACTAAAAACATGTACATATGCAGTTGTGTGTTTAGGAATGATTTTAGATTCTACTTATATCACAGCCATTTCATGACTTACGACCTAATACCAATTATTTCATGATCTTTTAAAAAATGAAAACACCAAACTCTTTCATTGCTTCCAGCAGCATGCATGTGTTAAAGCATACCTCATTGAATACCAAACTATAGGAAACAGTTTTTTTATGATCGGACTGTCATTAAATCAAAGCAATGAAAATACTGATAACAACCTGTTTATTGAAAACATTGTAGAGCAAGCGACCGCTAAGGCTGAATCAATTTCATTCTATTAATGGCCGTACGCGCAATATCTGGACTTCTTTCGTCCAGATGTATGTCTGCTGAGTGATTGCTGACCACAGAAATTCGATCACAAATTATAAGTTTCAATCATATTTTACAAAAGAGAAAAATTGATGTAATTAAAACGTGCATGTAAGCGTATTATTTATAAGATGAAATAGTTTAACCTTTATACACTGAGAACGTGTGCATGATAGATAAACAAACATTAACAGGGCTCCGGAGTATCCTGGTGCCACGGGGCCAGCTTGACGGGGAGGCGGGGTATCTAGGTGCTACAGGGCAAGCTTGACGGGGCTGCGGGGTATCTAGGTGCTACGGGCTCAACTTCACGGGGCTGCGGGGTATGTAGGTGCTACAGGGCTAACTTGACGGGACTGTGGGTTATCTAGGTGCTACGGCGCTAGCTTCACGGGGCTGCGGGGTAACAATATGATACGGGCTCAACTTCACGGGCTGCGGGGTGACTAGGTGCTACGGGGCTAACTTGACAGAGCTGCGGGGTATGTAGGTGCTACGGGGCAAGTTTCTAGGGGGGTATCTAGGTGCTACAGGCTAACTTGACGGGGCTGCGTGGTATCTAGGTGCTAGGATGCAAGTTTCACGGGGGGCGGGATATCTAGGTGCTTTTGGGCTAACTTCACGAGAATATGGGGTAATTAGGTGCTGCAGGGCTATTATCACGGGGCAGAGAAAATAGTACTGGTGACCTAAGAGAAGGTACGGTCGTGACCCATTTGACATTTTAACGCATCAACACCACTGCGTGTGAATGTTGTCGTGAAGTGATGTATGCATAGGTCAATTCAAGCTGTGCTTCGGGGAAACCATATGCCACGAAGCGTGTTGAGACATGGTGGCATAGGGCTAACATGGCGGGCCAACGAAGTAACAAGGTGCAACGGGGCTAGCTTGGCGGGGCTGCGGGGTAACTAGGTGCTACGCTGCTGACTTGACGGGGATGCGGGGTATCTAGGTGCTACTGGGCTAACTTGACGGGGATGTGGGGTATCTATGTTCTACAGAGCTAACTTAACGGGGATGCAGGGTATTGAGTTGCTACATGGCTAACTTGACGGGGATGCGGGGTATCTAGGTGCTACGGGGCTAACTTCGAGGGGCTGCGGGGTAACTAAATGCTACGGGGTTAACTTGACAGGGCTGCGGGGTATCTAGGTGCAACGGAGCAAGTTTCACGGGGGGTGTGATAACTAGGTGCTTGTGGGCTAGCTTCACGATGATACGGGGTACCAAGGTGCTGCAGGGCTAACATCACGGGGCTGATACGTGAAGGTACGGCTTATAAGTGCTGCAATGATACTACAGGAAACGGGGCCTAGTTTATGTGAACGCGGGGACACAAAATGATGGTAAGAAAGTTAAAGAGTAGTGTAAGAAGTGCTGTATTGATAACAGGGGACACGGGGCTGAGTTAGTGAGGCGGATATGATACAAATTGAAACGGTTTTACTAGGGCTGCAATGATACTACAGGATACGGGGCTGAGTTTATGTGAATGCGGGGACACAAAAGGGTGGTATGAAAGTTAGAGAGTAGTGTAAGAAGTGCTGTATTGCTAGCAGGGGACACGGGGCTGAGTTAGTGAGGCGGGGATTGTTCTACTTTCAACGGTTTCACAAGCGCTGCAATGATACTACAGGAAACGGGGTTGAGTTTATGTGAAATCGGGGACACAAAAGGTAGGTATGAAATTTAGAGAGTAGTGTAAGAAGTGCTGTATTGATAGCAAGGGAAACGGGTCTGAGTTAGTGAGGCGGGGATGGTTCTACTGTAAACGGTTTTACCAGAGCTGCAATGTTACTACAGGACACGGGGCTGAGTTTTTGTGAATGCTGGGACACATAGAGGTGGTCTGAAAACTAGAAATGACTGTTACAAGAAGTGTATTGATAGCAGGGGACACGGGACTTACTCATTCAGGCGGGGATGTTACTTCTACAAACGGTGTTTTCATTGCTTAGGGCACAGGGCTGAGGGCTGAGTTCATGTGAATGAGGGTGTTATCAAAGATTGGGAGCACTATAAGTAGAAATGTATTGAGTGCAGGGGACACGGGACTGAGAAAATAGAACTGATGACAGAAGGTACGGTCGTGACCCCAGTGGGGTTCTAACCCGCAACCTCCGGTATAAGCGGCAGACATCTTTACCCATCAACACCACTGCGTTTGTTCGTTGTCCTGTGGTGATGTATGCATAGGTTAATTCAAGCAGTACTTTGAGGAAACCATATGCCACGAGGCGTTTTAAGACATGGTGGCATAGGACTAACATGGCGGGGTTACGAGATAACTAGGTGCCACGGGGCTAACTTGGCGGGGCTGAGGGATAAATAGATGCTACGCCACTAACTTGACGGGGAGGCGGGGTATCTAGATGCTACAGGGCTAATTTGATGGGGCTGCGGGGTATCTAGGTGCTACGGGGCTAGCTTCACGGGGCTGCGGGGTAACTATGTGCTATGGCCCTTACTTCACGGGGCTGCGTAGTAACTAGGTGTTGCGGGGCTGACTTCACGGGGATGCGGGGTAACTAGGTGCTACGGGGCTGACTTTACGGGGATGCGGGGTAACTAGGTGCTACAGGGCTAACTTCACGGGGCTGCGGGGTAACTAGGTGCCACGGGGCTATCTTCACGGGGCTGCGGGGTAACTAGGTGCCACGGGGCTATCTTCACGGGGCTGCGGGGTAACTAGGTGCCACGGGGCTATCTTCACGGGGCTGCGGGGTAACTAGGTGCTGCGGGGCTAACTTCACGGGGATGCGGGGTAACTAGGTGCTGCGGGGCTAACTTCACGGGGCTGTGGGGATAAACGGGGTTGTGGGGCTAACTTCATACTCGTGTTAAAACTCAGATTATTATTCTCCCTATTATTCTGCCAAATGCCTACGATAAAGACAGCTTCTTCACCCTAAACACCGGTACTGAGTTCGCCAAATTTGGCGCATTTGATGTACCTGCAACTTGAGTGTTTCCTGCCGTGTAAAAACAAAAATAATATCAAACAGGGAATGCCACGTACCAAAAACGCAGCCTCCCCAAAACGAGCCCCACAGCACCCAGAAGCACACACACGCACGCACGCACGCACGCACGCACGCACGCACGCACGCACGCACGCACGCACGCACGCACGCACGCACGCACGCACGCACGCACGCACGCACGCACGCACGCACGCACGCACGCACGCACGCACGCACGCACGCACGCACGCACGCACGCACGCACGCACGCACGCACGCACGCACGCACGCACGCACGCACGCACGCACGCACGCACGCACGCACGTACAAAGCAAACACACGAGCGCAATGTGACGTTAATTCGTTCGCCTTGTATAAAAGTTTTTTCCAGTGTTGCCTTTTGAGTGTGTCTTTGTGGCAGAGTTGTTCAGCGTTTCTCCATGCGCTGCATGTTCACAATAACTAGTTTTCATAAGTGGGGCACCGTTTTGCTTATTTGTTTTCAGCAATTTTTGATATAGAAATTACCATTAAAACATTCAAATTCTTTAGACAAAGAAATAATTTACTGATATGAAAGGTAATAGTGACAATTTTTGACATCAGAAAATTTAATTGCTGGAATTTTTTTTTTTTTTGATATCAGAAAATAGCCTCATAACCGCCAAAACTGTTACCCATCTGCATGTGCAACCAGTGAAAAATTTATACACTGAAAGAAACCTACGTAATTCTTGTGCACCGAGCTACACGATATACACCCTACTCCCTTATTGTAACACATATATTTATACTATCTGTTCATACGGAGGAAAGCTCGAAGGCGAAGCCTGACCATAGGTAAAGGTATGTACGAGTATTTAATTGAATACTGAAAGCAGTATAAAGACTGATTTGACATATACCCATGCGAAATTAGAAAGTGTCTACTCCGTGACAAAACAATAACATAAGTAAAACGTGCGGTGACAAAGTCAAGTAGATTAAAATTGTGCAAGGGCTATCGAGAACTGGTACAACAACATGGCTACCGTTCCATGACAAGGTGGAACCGTTGTCTAAAACAGTTATTTTCTACTGGGTACACTAGTTATATTTTAACACTATCATATCAAACCAATCCAACGTGGTTAAATAACTCCCATTTTTGGAGTGGTTTGTATTAAAAGTAATCAAAATGCCGTTTTGGGCCAAAGTAATGGTTCATCCCAGCTATGCGTTGAAATTTATAAGCAAAAGTTAACACAAGTTTGACAAGTTTAACACATGATCTAAATATTTATTGCTGTAGCTTCAAAACAAAAAGGATGGATTTTTTAAGTTTCTAACATCAGTCTAGACAAAACAAGGAGTAACTTCACAAACAAGAAAGTAGGTCTGAATGAAATATGAAAATCAAAGGTCACCTGCCATGATCGTGAATTATCTGCCCTTGAAAATAACATTGAGATCCATATAGAAAAAACAGTTTTAAGTATTTTAGTGTTATTTTCAAGGGCAAATATTTTAAGATCAAAACCGATGACCTATGATTGTCATTTCGTATTCGATTCACTGTCAACATACCAAGTTTAAACAAGTCAAGTGTTTGAACGCCGCCAAATGGAGTGGGGGTTGCGATAATTAGTAATGTTGGATTTAATGTATGGTGATTAACCAAACCTAATCTTTTTGCACTCTAATTTTGTATATGGCTGACCATTTGTTAATGTTTAATGCTAAAAAAGATGATTCTACGTCAAGTCTATATGCATTGTTTCTCTGTATGGAAATTGGCTGCTGTCACATTATGCTTTTTTGATTAAGGGAGTGGGATTTGATACCGATAAAGATATGTTTTTAAAATCTGAACATATCGAGGGAAGTAATCGAAAAAGTTCCAAGTCCAAGGCAGAAAAGGAGATAGAGCTTTGTTGCTCCTCGATATAAACATCACTTTATATATTCTTATGCCTTATTGATGTAACACAGAAGGCTTTTCATATAGCAAACTTCAACGTACAGCTCACGTACGGAAAAAATTATTTCGGATTTTTTTTAATTAATTCGAACCCACGTTTGAAACTTTATGTTTGCTTGGTCAATTAACTGTCGTTACAGAGTCATTACTAACAATAGCTTAATAGTAAAATCATTGAAATAATAATATGTTTTTTATTTTCCTAAGTCTAGAATTCTAACATATAAATTTGCTTCAATTTATATTATTCTTGTATGAAAGAAAAATTATTTCGAAAAAAATCACTTTATTTGAACCAACGCTTGAAAATAACCGTCATTACTGAAACTAATTTCGTAGCCATTCGTTTTAAATCGTTGTCGTCCAGCGCCCTCAAATCAAAAGACCGCTTGTTACAAAAGAACACACTGTGAAATCAGTCTACAGTCTAAAAGTAGTTACGTCACCCCATGGAAATTTTACTTACTGCATTCCAATATACATGCCGCCTCCAGGGCGGCGTGTAATTAGGATCAGTATCAGGAAATGTTTTGCCTTAGAAACTGATAGCAAACGCCTTTAAACGGAATTGTGTTTAAACATTTCGAACCTTATCGTGCTTATACTTTTAGAACATTTTGTGTAGTAAGATGTGATGAAATATGCATATTATTCGATGGGTTTTGAGTATTTTCGTAATTTGGTTTCCTCATTGCAATTAACTATAATAAACATGTTTGCATCAATAGAAGTATTGCATAACTTATGTACTAATATTCGTTTTAATTTCAACTCATTTTGCAGTTAACACAGTAAATGCAGTGCTGCGTGGCAGCTGATCGGATACATCAATGACGATTATTTAGTTAGGAAAATGATACCGTAAAACGCCATGGAAAATATGATTTGAGTCAAGAATGTAACATTCCGAAAACAACCTTTTCTACATCAGAAAAGGTCGATATATTGTTAAACTCAAAGCGTTCCCATACACAAATTCGGACACGGTTAAGAAACCGTTTCTTTGAAGAGAACCAAAAATTATATGAATGGTGACATGATTACTGAAATCCACGAACTATTTTTTCTGCAGCAGAACAAGTCAGTACATGATTAGAAGCCGAAACACCTAATACACAATTCAAGTCATGCACAATTACCCGTTCTTCTGACTCTGAAATGAACCAAAAACAAAATGAGTGGCGTCCTGTATATGGTGTGGGATATAATAAATACATCTTTCCAAACTGAAACGTCCCGTACGCTTCTTAATCCTCCGCAATTAGATTGTCTGAATACGGGTGATCATGTAGCATGGCACCGTTCTAAGGGAATCTGGCACCATGCTATAGTTTCCGAGATTGAAGAAAACAAGATAAAGGTTATACATTATTCTAGTCAAGATAAATTTAGTAAACCATCAGTTATCGAGGAGTCTCTGAGTGTAGATAAAATATTTAAAGACGATTTTTATCGTATAAACTATCCGGAAGAAACAAATAGAGATAACCTACCAGATAGTGTCCTTGGACAAGCTAGAGAATCAGTTGGCAAAGGAAGATATAACATTCTTTTTAATAACTGTGAGCATTTTGCTACAGCATGCAAGACAGGAAGCAAAAAATGTGTTCAAGTACTCTGGTTAATTAAGAAATGTGGCGAAACATTAATATATGTAATTCAAAGAATTACGTCCATAGGATCCATAGTAACTGAGAGCTCTTTTTGTTCAATGTCAGAATGGCTCGTCAAATTCTGCAGAAAGATACTAGGCTCGGTCGCAATGAAAGTACAAGCTCACCGTTTTGTAGCTAGTGCCACTAGCGTTGGAAGGAAAACGATGAAAATTGGGAAAACATGCTATCAATTTGTGACAAACGCGTTGAGTACCGTTTCGATTGGGAAAGAAAGATTTATTTCGGCAAAGGAAAATATACAATGGTTTACAAACAGTATAAAAACTGTAATAAAGCCATTAAATGAATGTGTGACAGCAGCCTTGGAGAAAATAGTTGGATCTACCAGAAAGCTTGCAGGCAAAATGGATAGTCGCATATTAGGGTTAGCTTTAATTGAAACTGTAAGTTGTCTTATTGACTTACTTAAATTGTATAAGGCTAGAGGAGCGGGGCGCATGACAAAGACTGATTTCAAAAAGAGTTACACAGAGCGAGTTTTTGAAGGAGTCTTCAGTGTTGTTGGGAGTATTTTAGGGGAAATGATTGGCAGTTGTTTTTCCAGAATGGGGGCAACTTCAGGAGCAGCACTAGGTAATTTCGCTGGGAAATTTATTGGTTCAAAAGTCGGTCATCGGTTGGGAATATCTGTTTTTTGTTGGAAAGTGTAGCCGACGTGGCGTGTTCGCCTTAGGATCGAAGGGCCCCGGGTTCGTTCCCTACCATAGCCATGTTGGTAATGTCCTTAGGCAAGACGCAAATAATTCCACATTGCCTCTCTCTTCGAGGTTGACTCCATCTGGAATTAGTCTCGAGAGCGATTAATCTAAGTTTTAAGAACTTGTTTCGCAATCGACAATAAATAAATTAGTATATACATTTGTTGGAATGAAGATGAAAATCAAAGAAATGTTTTGATTTGCCTTGTTTGGTGAGAACTGTGAAAAACTTACACGACATTTAATTAAAAGGAACTCCTTCACAAAAAACTCTCTTTATTTTGAGTGCAGGATTTAAAAGAAATAAACAGTCAAACTAGAGATCATTGTCCATTGGCATTGTGATCTTTTTCACACGATTCCTTTACTGCTTCTAGCTACAAAAAAAATTGTTTGAGCATTTGCATAAAAAGTCTTGTTTGCATCTTGAACATATTTTCCCAATGTTTCATAATAAGAGCATCAGACGCATTTGAAACATCTTTCACAGTCATTACTTTTAGGCTCAAACCCAAACAGTGTAACAATCATTAATCACTGTGATAACACGGAGGTAAAGGTACCGTTATCTGCTTGTACTGACTATTACAGTTTGTCGGTGATCAACGATGACGAGATGATTGATCCTAATTTAGCGGAGTTCAATCAACTGTTGACTTTATTTCGTGAAAATCCGTCTGATCAATTTGTGATGAGATTACTTAAAGATTATGCTTCATGCGAATCTAAATTAGATGAGTATAGACTAATGTTGTTCATCACACCACGTGAAGGGGACGAGTTTCCATTCGGATTGCAGGAGGGGAGCCTGTGGTCATAAAGCTTGCCAACGATATATATGTTCTTCTGTCTGTTATTGAGGGTGAGGATTTCTCATTGATGAAAGACCTGTTGAGCACCGGTCGCTCCCGCCCATCTATACGTGGCTCTCAGAGCATGACCCCGACCCAGAGTTCCAAAGTACAAATGACGTCAAAACCTACAGCACCATGTGTGTGCATGCATGATGTCGCTATACTTTAAGACTCACTTAGCAACCTACTAGCAGAAATGCTTCTATTAAAGCAATCAAGCATTGCTGCTGAAAAACAGCGCTCTGAACAGATTTGCTTTATCAATGACTTTAAAAATTGTCAAACACGAAAAAGATAATATGATCGGTGAAATATCGAAAGTGAAGCAGACTATTATGGGATCATGTATTAGCTCTACAAACTCGCAAATTTCTACACTTATCGATAGAGTTGGCAATCTTGAACAGTTCATTGATAGCAATAATATACTCTATGCTAACAAAGCTTCGGCTTCCGTCTTAACGCCTACTGCGTATATACAGTGTAATGTTAGTTCATATACTCAAGATTGTGACGAGGAAACTGATGTAGCACTGCAGACCGACGTGGTTTGTAGTGGTATTCCCTGTGCTCAGAACTATGAAAATATGGCCTCAAATGAGGTAGAATAGCAAGAATTTGGATATCAAGCTATAAACAACATGCTAAGAAGCGCAATCGTTCAGATAAGTCAGCTGGTAAATGCCGATAGCATTGCCGATATTGGAACCCCATCGGAACCGAAGTCTCGTGGAATACCAGTGCACATCTCCAGTCGTTTCTATTTACGAAGGCCCTCTGACGCTGAATCAGAAAACTGCAGTGTTTACACTATGAGGAGATCAAAGCGTTATTGGGTAAGTGGATTCAAAAGTAACATGACCCAAAGTAAAATGCATTCCTATGTTACCAAGAGAGGGCCTAAAGTTACTATGGTGAGGAAATTTCCCAGCAAACAGAACCCTAATAAAGTCGTTATAAGGTTGAATGTCGAAGCAGACGATAATAGTCATCTGGTTGAGCATCCGTACTTTTGGCCAAAAACGTTACACGCAAACCTTGGCTGTCACGAGGTTTCCTTCAACGTAAGCGTGAAAACTTGGATGACAGTCGCGATAGCAGACGAGAAGATCTGTATAATCCACCACGGTTTCAAAGACAGTCATGGTTAGAATATGGGAACATGAACACTGTCATGTAGCCGACGCGGTGTAGTCATTCCAAGATGGCGGACACGGAAAGATGCCGCAGGTAGGTGTCCTTTACTTCTACTGAATTCTACTATTTAACATCCTTTATTCAGGTGAATTTGGGTCCACGCCGACTCAGACTAGAATATTCATTAACACAGATACTGGCATTTTGCAAGACATGCATTCGAAACATCAGCATTTGTACCAAAACGGTACACCTGATCTCCGTTTCAAAACGAATCTTGGAAACGACAATAAATTACCGTTTAGACACTGATCAGTGCTTATTATGTCCCTAGAATTGATAGTTAATAATGCAGAAAACCACTCTTTTACTGTCTGCAAGGCGAATATGCCGTATCTGTTTATTTTCTGGAGAAAATTGAACAGCTAAAACACACACAGCATCGTTCAAGGTCAGTTTATTGCCGAATAACCCAAATAGCTTTCGTTCTACATGTATGCTGGTCGAGTAAAATACATTACTTGTCACGTTACGATATAAACATTGTGACGTCACTTTCTCAAACATGTTTGTTTTTAAGTTTGCATTTAAAATTCTATTATAAAGTGCAAGACGGTATGCATGAAAAGTATTCGGTTCAGATTGAAATATCCGTCACTTGAGTTAACTGTTTCGCGGGAACTCGAAAGAGCGTTGAAAGATTACGCAACTGCGTACACAATTATAGATATTATTCCAATTTATTACGTTTCTCAAAACAAAACCCTACTAGATCTATGTCGTCAGTTAACTGCTTGCAAATGGTTCACCCTTTTTATACTTAATATAAATTTTGCATAAATCTAGTAAGTTGGACATCAATGAACAAACATCTTTCATACAGTACTATATACCAACAACCATGATAAATGCAGACAAAGGTACTCCCTTGATTATATATTCTTTTCAAAGTAATAAAAGAAAATTAATTATCAAAAAAATATGTTTTAAATCATTTGATTATCAGACCGAAAAACGTTTTGAACCAGTTTGCTGAAGATCGGATGAAAAATGTTCGATTTGAGCAGACAAGAGTATTTTGATCATTTTTATAATTCAAAACCATAACACAGAAAAGACTAGGAGATTTTGCTGGTTATCGAACTTGGCTAAGATGTCTAGCCCACGAACAATCTGTCGCAGGTGATCCAATAACACGTCTCGTGTATAAACGAGAATAAAACTCTTACAAATGTCACTATTGTGGTATTTAAAGTTTACATGCATAAACATTACAGTCCTGTTTCAAATTTCTTAGCCTTGTCGACCTTATTTTAAGTTGAAATCTCTTGGACCACTTTTTCAGACTAAACCGTTCACTTTTCGTGACTACTCCATTCACAAATTATTTCATTCTGACTAAACCATTCTCGGGGACAGCAACGTTCACAGCACGTTTTTAATAATCCAAATTTTCTCCAAGAAAATAAACGGATATGTCATATTCGCCTTGCAGATAGTAAAAGAGTGGTTTTCTGCATTATCAACTATCAATTCTATGGACATAATTAGCACTGATCAGTGTTTAAACGGTAATTAATTGTCGTCTCCTCGATTCGATTTTCAAATGGAGATCAGGTGTACCGTTTTGGTACAAATGCTGATGTTTCGAATGCATGTCTTGCATAATGCCAGTATCTGTGCTAATGTATATTCTAGTCTGAGTTGGCGTGGACAGAAATTTAACTCAATAAAGGCTGTAAAATACTAAAATTCAGTAGAAGTAAAGGACACCTACCTGCGGCATGTTTCCGTGTACGCCATCTTGGAATGACTACACCGTATCGGCTACATGACAATGATGAATGGATACCAAGACTATTCCCCATTGTGTGACCATAACGTATACGATTACCTGTGTGGTATCGATTAAACAATTAGTTCATGTCTTCACTTAACTAAATAATGAAGAAACAAATAAATATGTTTCGCCCAGTAGCGGTGCACGACTGGCTACGGGACCGTTTATTCCGACATAAATACTATTGTATACATGGACCTCTATATTATATATGGAAAATAGAAGCTGTATTACATCAACCTTGATTTAAATAATACATTGGCTATATACCAAACGATTCTCTGAATGAATTTTACACAAACATTCCCTGTTACAAGAGATGCATTAACTATCGTCTGCATGTATACAAACATGTATAAAATACAAGATTCTCCCTATTTTCCTTTATGTTCATATTATATATCGGAAAAAAGTTTAAAAAAACCCATATCCTCGAAAAGACGCGAGGTCCAGGAAAAAACAGAGAATGAACTCTGAAAACCTGTGTCCAAAAACAGTCAGCGCTTTTCTCAATGGCGTGTGTGGACTTCACACAAAAAAATTTACAATTTTGAATAGTTTCACTTAATTCTTGAAACTTGATGACACATTCATGAGTATTGGGTGTGCACGCTAGAACTGACAAACCTGTCTAGAACATTTACCTTATCACCTTTACTTTAATCTCATTGGTCAACCTTCTACATTAACAATTGACTATTGGTCACTCTCTACACAATATCTTACTCTTGACCTGAGCGGTTCAACTAACCGGAACTGGAAGACAAAACTTTCCCGCTATACTGCGAAACGCGGGAAAGTAAATAATTTCTTCCACAATTAGGAACACTGTAAACATGGTATATAATGAATAATTGTAATCTGAACATTTTGACATGGAATGTTTCCGGCTTACTCTCTAGCTGTAGTTATCTATGTGATGTTTTAAAGTAGAGGAATGTTGACTTCTGTGGCATTTCAGAACATTGGCTATATAGGCACAATATGTATATTATGAATGCTATAGACTCAAACTACAAATGTTTAGGGGTTTCAGATAAATCTTTACAACTTCCAAGTAATAGACGTGTCGGAAAGGGTGGTGTTGCCTTAATGTCGCATATCAAACACGATGAATTTGTTATACCGCTCTCCATCGACGATGATAGAATAGTTGGCGTGCAATTTCAATTCGCCCCAAATGAATTTATGTTTATTTTTCAAATATACCTGCCCTGTCGAAATTATCATTTACAGGGCTACAGGGATTTTCTTGCATATCGGATCGGCCTTTCCGGTGATTTTGCCCATGCCGGAAAAACCGGTCTGGCACCCCTCCTATGCCAGACGACTCTCGTGAATCTCTTAATATGACGTAACGTTATAAACATTGTGACGTCTATTTCCCAAAATCGTTTGTTTTTCATGATAATTCATCACTTTGATAAGTTTGCATTAAGAAATCTACTTTAAAATGCAAGACGGCATGCAAGAAAAAGTTTCCATCATGAGACACTTGGCTCAGATGGAAATATCCATCACCTCGGGTAACTGTTTTACGGGAACTCGGCAGAGCCTCGTTCCCGCCAAAACAGTTACCCTCGGTGACGGATATTTCGATCTGAACCTCGTGCTCATGACAGAAATTATTAATATTGATAAACTGTATAATTTATGGAGTTGTTACTCTGAAAGCGGCCTCGTATGCTTTATGGGTGATTATAATGCATCTTCTGAAAAATCTGTGCTAGACAATAGAGATATCTATCTTTTACATTTTATGAGAGATTGTAATCTTGTAGCCTTGAATACACTGGAATATTTTATAGGGGCGACTGCGTCTTATGTCAGCTACGATGACAAATATGTTTCACTTATTGATTATGTATTAATACCGAATGAAATCAAAGCGTTGTGACCGCTGAAGGCCTGGGGGCTATAGGTTAACTCCCCGAAAAACAACTTTTGACATACATGTTTTGCGCTGAACCTTACCTAAAGCGCGGGTCGAAATATGCAGAGGACGAAATTCAATATATGACAGAATGAATGATTCACAAATATATGGATGGCAGGGAAGTTTGTTTTATTATAAAATGTACGTTAAATGAAAAATAATCACATAGTCAACATTATAAAATGTTTAAGCCAGTACAAATAATTCGATCTGCGCTTTGTACAACTTCAAGCGATATGATCTGATGATGTGGATCGAAAATTATTGTGTACCAATGACAAGACCTTGAAACAGAAATAAACAAAGCAATACCAGCAATGAAATATAAATACAGTACTGTACAATGTGTATAACAGAGAAAACCAAAAATGATTCTGGGTTACCTTGTAATTGTAATCGGTGAAACCGTTCACTGGGCCTCGACATGCAGCGTCCTCGATAAATGGCGGGTGAGTTCCTTCTCGGGAATGTACGTAAATTATATCTTTTTTTAGAGACATTTATTTTTAGGTAAATATATATGTTCTTGTTCGTAAATAACAAAATTGTCAATGAAATAACATCGGAAATTTGAAAATCAAACTACAAACTCTTATATCGAGCTTCGTACGTTTTCGTAAATTTCCGTAAATATCCGTACTTTTCCATGATATGCATATGATTATCTTCCGTAATCAGCTAACAGCGCATTAATTTCTAAAACAGAAAAAAATGTGTAATGCAGCCCGTAAGCTATATACCTTCCTGCAGTCGTTTGAAGATTTATGTACTATTTTTATTTATAACATGTTCTTATCATATGCGGCATTCAAACAGAAGATTGATCTGGTCTGTCTTGCACTACTTTCGCATAGCGCATGTTTACAGTTGTTATTCGCACATAGCACGGCTAAAATTCTTGCAGGGTTTGAAATGTGGTATACTAACTTAGGCCTTGGGGACTTTCAGTCCTCAGGCCAAAAATGTATTGTGCTCGCCATATAGAAATCATTGATGATCATTGCTTGAATGTCTCGCGGCACAGACCAGTTATATGTTCTTTCAATTTGAATTCCCCGCTATGTAACGGTAATATGCCCGATAATAGCTACCTGCAAAATAGTGTCTATATAAACTGGAAAAGGGTTAAAGAATGCGAAACCATAGCGTACAAGGATCGTATCGATTCTTCCTCTTAGTTAGACGCACTTCAAAATAAAGTCATACGGAGTACCTCTGATATAGACTATATATATAATGCTCTAGTAGAGTCTCTGTCAAATATCTCGCGTGAATGCGTTACTAAAAAAAAATTTAAGCGTTACCTCAAACCTTACTGGAACAGACATTTGTCTGAACTTCACGGTCGTAGCCCGTAACGCTGTATTATCGGCGCATTTGTGTTTTACTCATCACCAGTTTTCTTACGTCATGTTTTTTTATAAAATGAACAATTTACTCAACATGCAGCAACATCAAAGACATGTGTTACGACCAAAGTACATAAGTTTTACAAAGTAGGTCAAACAAAACAAACTACCCATACACCTGAGTGATTTAGATTTCATCCAAGGGAAAGCACTCTATTATCGGCATAATCGAACTATGGATCACCTAATCCGCCAAAAAATACGGACGGCAATGATTTGCCTTGTAAAATTATCTGCTATGGTTCAAACACTCCCAATATCCAAAGAATTAAGAAATATAAAACTCAATTTACAGAATATATTCCAACTTTAAGTGTGCAAGTGTGCAACAAGTTCAAACTGTTCACAAAATTCTAGTCAAAGTCTTTATAAGTTTATAAAATATCCAAATTAAAACATTAAATCCAACCATAAATCAACTACCAAGAACAGAAATAAACACATTGACAGTCATTATGTGATTCTTTTTCATAGTTAATGGCTTAATCCCATACTAGGAATTAAAGATATGCATTGAGAAATATTTAAATAATTGATATTCTTTGAAAAAATCATTATTTCTAACTGACTTTGATTAGTATTTCACAAGCAAAAACAGACAGAACCGCCTTTCCATGCCATAAAAAAATCGGCCAGAGTGACGTCATAGCAGACGACAAAATGCTAATAAACTTATCCTGTAGTTATTATTCAATAAATAAACAGTACTTTAGGGGATATATCGTTGAATAACACCTGGAAAGGTGTAAAAGTAAGTAGCTTTTGCAAATGAACACAAACTTTCAAGTAAATGTGACATTTCTAGAAAAAGTGAGGTGCTTGATCAAGCGTGAACTTCCGGTCACAAATTTGCATATGATATTCACCAATAGAGGGCGCGATTACTCGGAAATACCCGAAAGTATGATTACGCCGATAATAGGAATGCGCCGATAATATGGAGTTCGAGTATATACTAAGTTACGCCGTCAGGACTGGATATTGAACGGTAGACCTTATTCATATCATTATGATTCTTACATATCGTACAAACAATCCAAACGCGAGTTTCGATACTGGCACCGATTCTATATGCTTAAATATATGAATGAGCAAGATGCAGAGATTGACCGTACCGCCGAACTAGACAATAATCTCTTCTGGAGAATGATTAAAACGCGTCGGAAAATCTCTAGTTCCAGTGCGGGCTCTGAAATAAAGTTCGATGGTGTACTTTACCGCGACGCTAGAGCCATTACTGAGCAGTGGCAAAAGTATTTCACTAATTTGTACTCTCCAAGAAATTACCCAGAATTTGACGATAGTTGGAAATCACATGTAGAACATGAAGTAAATAACAGTGATAATTTGAGATACCGAGATCCAACGTTACCACCGATTGTATTGCGTGACAGTGTGGATAAAGCTTTAAGATCATGTAAACGGGGTAAAAGTTGTGGTCACGACAACATTTACTATGAAAATCTTACACATGGTGGGCCTATTGTGCTCAATGTACTGACAAATCTTTATAGATCTACAGCTATGTTGTCTTTTGGACATATTCCACCGGATATGAACAAAGCTACCATAGTGACTATACATAAGGGCGGTAAAAAGAAAAAAGATAACCCAAATAATTATAGAGCCATTTCTTTGTCATCGTGTGTCATAAAACTCTATGAATGTATTTTACTAGAGAGATGTGAAATTAACATACTCTCTATGCTAAGTTCGCATCAAGAAGGTTTTCAAAAACAGCTTGGTTCGTTAATGTCGGCATTCTTACTACGCGAAAGCATTTTATACGGCAAAGATAAAGTGAATCTAACATGTTCATGAGTTGTGTCAACCCGAGGGTGGGATTTCCTTATCCACAACTCAATGGACATGGTAGATTTATTTTCTCACCGTTTAAATCGCATTTTCACACAAGTAAGAAGAAATTAGTGCAAATACAGGATGGGGATGAAAAAATGAAAATCAACTTTTTCTCGAATTTTACTTCAAAAATGCTATAGATGGATAGAAAATGATCTAACTAAGAAAATGAATACCAACAACCATATGTTTATTTCAAAAATAACAATTTTACAGCCATTTTTCGATTTTTATGTCTGCTTACAATTAACGTAAAAATAGTCCGGCAGCGATGTGAGATAAGCGATGTGAGATAAGTTTATCTCACATGGGTAAATGCGCGGAAATATGTATCCCATAGGTGAGAAAATAATAGCAAAGTATGTGTATGCTTCTTGGACGCCCGTCAAGCTTTTGATATTGTTTGGCATGACGGTTTTAAATATAAACTGCTACAAACTGGCATCGATAAACATTCATACTATGCGTTCCAGTCTATGTACGGTTCAATGGAAAGTCGCGTCCGTAACCGTGGCATCCTGTCTGACTGGTTCAGAGTTAGGCAAAGTACTAGACAGGGTGGAAAGACTTCTCCTCTTCTATACCTCCTCTATATAAACAGCCTCATACTTGAACTAGAGAGATGCAACTACGGCATGTGCGTATATAACATGAATGTAACGTGTCCAACAGTGGCCGATGACATGCTACTTTTATCATACACAAAAAACGGACTGGATAAAACGCTCGATATATGTGACAAATACTCTAGAAAGTGGCGCTTTCTTTATAACGCAAGTAAATGTTGTGTCATTGTATTTAATGAGAGTAAATCCGATTACAATCACCATCACAGACAGTGGAAATTAGGTGTATATATACTATTTCAGAATCGGAGCAATATGTACACCTAGGCATTACCTGCGATAAATACATGTGCCAATCTAGTAATATTCATGAAGCATCGATCAAATTGTGCGGTTCTCTCTTAAGTATCATGAACAATTCTATAAATCAGCTTGGAATTACCCCAGTGTCCTGGGCTACAATATATAAATCGGTCATTATACCAAAAGGATTGTACGGGTGTGAGTTATGGAATAACGTGTCCCCATCAAGCCGTCTTCAATTAGAACGAAGTCATCGGTTTTGTGTGAAACTTATCCAAAATCTGCCTACTTATGCAAATGTTGACTTTGCTCTTAGTTGTCTTGGTGTACCTCCGATTGAAACAGAAATCGACTATAGAAAATTGCAGTTTTTAGGTCAGTTGTGTCGCTTACCATCAAAGTATCTCTCAAAGCAAATCTTCGCAAAAAGACTTGTTCATTTCTATAATAACGAAAGGCAGGTACTCGGGTTCATCCATGATATGCATAGGATCCTTAATAAATATAACCTTAGCTATCACATCTACAATTACCTAATTACAGCCTTCTTTCCACCAAAAACACAGTGGAAAAACATTCTAAGGAAAATATATACGATCGAGAATTTAGGGAACGTATGGAACGGACACTAAGCAGTAATCCACTATTACGTACAGCAGACCTGTTTAGCGTTAACAAGTCCTGTTGCTTGTGGTTTTTTCTCAGACGTTATCCGAACTTAAAATATAAAGGCTGCTTTGCGGTAGGTGCATTAACTCGACTTATATCTTTCTGCAAAATAGAATACTGTGCTATTTGCAGTCAAATAACGGATAACATAACAGTACATGCAATATTATTTTGCCAAAACAATGAGTACTTAAGAAAGTCGCTCTGGTCGAGTATCTTTGATTTAGTCGGTCAAAATCAATATATCTCTCTATAACGTATAGAGAATTACCCTAAATCCCAAATATTTAAAATGTTGATCGGATTTTCGTCTGATAATCTGTGTCCAGATATACAGGACAAACTAAAAATTATATGCATTAATGCACTATATAAAATGCTACGCCATCAGTACATTGTAGCCAGTGGCTGCATGGTAAGACTATCTGTTTGTTCTGCTTGGTAAACAGTGTACCCGTTACAAGTCCTCAAAAGTTCCTTAAATTTCGTTTCGTCAAGGTGCTTTTATACGGACGACACAGTGTTCGCTACTTTGTCATTACAAAACTTAATCTG
Source organism: Saxidomus purpurata (assembly GCA_022818135.1). NCBI lineage: Eukaryota > Metazoa > Mollusca > Bivalvia > Venerida > Veneridae > Saxidomus > Saxidomus purpurata. The sequence goes on from JAFMSR010000018.1 coordinate 30,640,337, forward strand.
AAACGTTTTGCTGTCATGCTTTTGTAAAAGTTTATGTAGCATTTCCTTAGCATATGCTTTTGAATTTGATGCGTGCCTTATTTTTATGTGAATTTAACTGTATAATTTGTATATTTCTGTATAATTGTGCTTGTATATTGTAATGTAATTCCGTCTTTGTGTTTGTAACTTATTGCTGTTCTATTGTATGTTGATAGCTCTCCTAAATGGAGGTAAATAAAGAATCTATCTCTATTTGTGCATATAACTAAACTGTATATAGAATTTTTTCAGCACTTCTTTGCATCATTTTGAAGGGTTACTATGCTAGGACCGGTGTACAGGGAAAATGATACTGTTATTTTGTTTTCACATGTACTTTTTAATTCTTGTTTTAGTAATGACACTGTACCAAAATTTGGGGTAAAAGTATTGTAAACCATATTCCAAAATCTTCAGCGTCTGATCCAAGAGAACCCATGTCTTATAGGGAGCTATAGCTCTTGCATCAGCAATGTATAAATTGTATTGGAATTTTGGTGGATGAATATATTATGTAATACTGGTATAAATGAAACAAAGTTGAATACTATATAATATCTATATTCCACAGTTTCTGCTTCATTCAGAGTAAAACATTCTTTCAACTGAAAGGTTTGATGTTAAATCAGGTTAAAGACAAGGGTGTATTTTGTCACATTTATTATTCAATTTGATATTAATGATCTCGCTGTATTTCTTAAGTCTTAGACATGGGTGTTAAAATTGGTGAGAACTTTTATGTACTTTACTCTATGCAGATAACATTGTATTTTTAGCAGAAAATGATACTGACCTCCATAAGCTGTTGAATGCATTACATGATTGGTGCAATGTATGTGATATGACTATCAATAACTGTGAAAGGATTATTGTATATTTTAGACGACATAGTTGTCCAAGAACATATTTTACTTATGGTAATGACACACTTAAAATAGAAGATAGATATACTTTCCTTTGTTAAGTAATGCTTGAACATCTGGATTTAAATAAAATCGTAAAAGCTGTGGCACAAAGTGCAAACCGTGCTCTTGGTCTAGTCATTGCCAAATGCAAATTGTTGAGTGGTGTTCACAAGGCTCTACTATACTGTTTTGTGACCGGTTATCATTTACGGTTCGGCCATTTTTGGTACAGGTCATTTTCCTGCAGTGATGCTATTCATAATAGAGCCATGCGGTTCTATTTGGGAGTAGGAAGGTATATTTCTATTTTGGTTCTTGGAGAGATGGCCTGGACTCTTTCTGTGGTCCGTCAGTGAAAACCTGCCGCCGGTTTTGAGGGCCATTTGTGTAACATCGCAATGACTAGAGTAAATAGACGGATTGCAGTCTTGGCTAGCTCTAAACTTGGATGTAGGAATTGGTTTATTATGTGCAACAGAAAGAGTGTAATATTATATTACATATACAGAGTTATGTGTCTAAGTCATTTGTTGTTGGTAAAATTGAGAAATGAAAAATGACGATTTAACGTCAAGGTGACTGTTCTTTTTTAATTCTACAATTTCTACATGTGCCGTTTAAACCTGCATTGGTGGCACTGCCGCGTCTTCTTGTTGAGTTTGTTTCTATGAAATTTCGAAAATCGCGGGAAACGTCATCAGAAAAAATAGCACAAATAATGTCATTTTAACGACGTCATCGTCGCATTCTTTTCAGCATTAATTAGGCTCGGTATACTTTTTCACGTTAATCCGGGTTAAAGATAGCAAAAACTGAAAATAAAAATGGTTATCAAATGTTTCAAAACTGTGGATTATCACTTTTATTTCAATGAGAAAACGCTATAATTCACCTGACAACATAAAATAAATGAATTCTCTTAGAGCAAGTTTTTTAGGCTTAAACCAGTCAGGATAAATGCCAGCTTTACAAATTTAGCCTTGTATATATTTATGGGTTTTAGTACCAACTATGACAATGTATGCGTATTACTTTTTAGTCCTGTTTATAAAAAGGTTTTAGTACATATAAAATATATCGTTAATAGATATCTGGGATAGTCATTTATAAGTATGAAAAGACTGGCTGCGTATAAAAAATTTATGTGTCTTTGTATATGAATACATTTCATATATGTATGTACGTATGCAGCTTTGACTCTAAATAAATAAATACATACATGTATATGTTTGTTTTAAGCCACTTCCGCCACTTACATAATCTTTGTTTCAGCTTACTTACGAAACGAAAGTAAAGCTGCACTGACAGTATTTAACCGAACAACACACTTTTCAAAACAAATGTAGAATGAATTTTCCTGACCATTGTTTTTCTGTAGATCTTAACTGAAACTCTCTTGACTATTTTATTGAGACATTTTTGATGATTCTGTTTGCTTAACAATAATCCATCATGCAAGTTCTAAAAAAGCAACTTAGTTTTGTACTCAGAATTAAAAGCAAAAATGTTAATTACTTTGTATTGGTAAACTCACTTCGAATTTGTCACTTCTTGTGATTGCAAAATATTTTGTACAGTTTATCTGCTATTTTCGTTAAGGTATCATGCTCTCTTTAGTTGTTAAATTAGTCGTAGCACTTGAATTACTGAGAAATATGTCTTACTTACGAAATTGACAAGTACAGTAAACTTCGTATAAAACGAATCCGGATATAGCTAAAACCCGGATATAAAGAACAATTTATCTCTGTCTCAGTTTTTTTTTGTTTCTGTATTTTATATGAAAATATTGTAATTATAATGTATATAACGAGCGCCGGATATAAGGAACAAATTTAAACGGTCCAAAGAAGTTCGTTATAAATGGAGTTTACTATTTTTGTATGAAAAACATTCCTAACATTTCATTTTCAATCAAAAGTACATAATGTTCATGTCGCGCATGCAGTAACTATTTGATGAGATCGCAAAATATAATCAACTCTTCCTGACAACGCTCTTTTACGAAGAAGTGCCAAAAATAGGAAAAAATGTGAAACCGTAACTTCATTATTCTAGTTTATTCTGGTAATGGTCATACTTTTAATTACATCATTCTTTCACAATTTCATCATTTTGTAAGTAACATTGTTTCTCGATACAGATATAAATATCATAGCGTAGTTGAGATCAATGGCCGGAACTTCCAGGAAGTTGATAGAAATATACCAAAAGTAGTTGCGGACTCTAAACACTAAATTTGGACAAAATTCTTAAAAGACGTTGAGTATTTATACCTGAAAATGTTTTAAATTTTGCATCTGTATAAAGCTTTTATATTTGTAAATAAATATGTGTTTGAAACGGAGGAGTTCTAGATTCATTGCAAACTGTAAACAAACCCTAAACTTTCTGGTGCTGACCGGAATGGCGTGCCTTTCATCAAAGTTCCTAAGATTATGTTATTTTAAAGACGATTGAAATAGAATGTGAAATATGTGACCACAGAGAACATGACTGCTGTTTCCATTTATCAAACTGAGAAACACAAAAACGTATCTTTTCATGAGGAGCATTGACTGTCCTAAGCGGACAACCTTGTAAAAATAGGGGCAGGCCAGATACCAACAACTTCCAGAAATTAAAAGACAAGAGGGCCATCATGGCCGTATATCGCTCACCTGATAACCATTCCCAAAATGACAAAAATAGATCAAAAAGAAGAAAGGCCATTCAAAGTAAATAGTGTAATTAAATTAGCAAATCTGTACTTATGTTCCAGATTTCATCTCTGTAGTTTCAAAAACAAGAAAGTTGGTCAAAAGGTCAAGGTTGAAGTCATCCAAGGGTAATACTGAAACCGGTTTAGAAAACTGTACATGTGGCCCAAATTTCTTTGTTGTAGCTTCAAAAGCAAGTAGATCACAAGACAGCTATATCTCCCGCCGCATATAGGGACATTGAAGGACTTAATCTTACTGAGTGTAGTTTTCTCTCACAGGGAATCGTAAGGCCAAACGCTAGACTTTCTTTTCGTGAATACGTCCACACTCATCTCTGCATTAACTCAATGTCCATATGAATGTCAACAAGTCCAATACGCCTTGTAGTCAGGCAGGCTCTCTGGTACGTCTTCAACCGTACCGTGCTATAATTACTGACGATGTACGCAGAGTTCTAGTACATGTATAGTATAGTATTTTCATATGATTTCTTTTGGAGTTTAAATATAGTCCATGCATACAGTAGTTCGTTCGCAGACGAGTTTAGTTTCGAACCGATTAAGAAACCTTTATACATTTTCATTTTTGCTGGACTCCAGTAAAGGATTGAGATTCAACTTCTTTAAGCGGTTAAGTGACAAGAGGTCTGTTAATTAATATAATATAAGGCAATGTAACACACCTGTGCAATATAATTTATTATGTTTCCGCAATATTGTCCAGGCGTAAAAGTGTGAATTAAAAGCTGACGGTAATATGTCGTATTCGTTTAACTTGCTTATCTTTTTTAAAATCATATGCATAGGTAGTAAGGTCTATGATATATTTTAGTTCATATAGATTTCACTAAATATTCTGAGATTTTTTGTTCAGTATTTTATCAATCTCGTTATTTGGACAAATTTGGATCTGTGAATCTAGTACAGAGTCCTACCCCAAGCGTGTTGAGCGTTTACAGCGCTTTAGTATGAGGGAAATAACTACGTTACAAGTAAAATAAATATTGTACATATTTGCTCCCCTTGTCACTATATGTTTGAAACTAGCGTAAAATAATACTCGGACAAAGTTTACGACTTTCAGCATTTAAGTACAGTCGATAACGTATGTGTCATAATAAATTTTAGTATTATGTATTTCATATTCTATAAAATAGTTCAGCGCTAATAGATTTTTCCAATGATTACAAACGCATATGATTTATGGTCGTCAACAAGACCAACTTGTACCGCTGTCTGTTAAACTAAACATTTTAGGTAATCATTGAAGAGTATTCCACTCAGTCTCTAAGATTATATTCTGACATAACAAAGCATTCAATTGACACATTTCTTTCACATCGAATTGGTTCGATGTAACATGTTTATTGTTATTTGTATACGATGTAAAGTGTAATTTGCTAGCTAAAACGTACACGATACGTACAAACACAACGAAAGCACTATGACTGTATCAAAACACACTTTTTCTTTCACATTTTAAAAATTCAGATGTCGCAATTACATTTAAAAATAAAAATATAAGTTAATGTTAACTTCAATCAGTTGATATTTTGAAATTTATTTACTGTTTGAAATGTTACAAAATTCTGCTATATATACTGTAGTAAAAGTGTCGAAGTTACATATGTAAAAGTTAGCTTATGAACCAGCTTGCAAATCCCCATCGGGGAGGCTTGACTGGTTTCTAAAGTTAGCAATTGTTTCCTGATTTCTTTGGAAAACGGGAGTTTCCTTTGTGATGCGTGTATGTGGTCGCACGGTCGCAAATCTGTCCCATATTTTCAAAAAACTATTTCTATTAACATAAAATGACTTGTATTCATTTATATTAAATAAAATATCCCCCCTCTTTTTCACAACGCCATCTTTATTTTTATGAGTTTTGCTCAGTGACTGCTTTTCTGTGAGCACTTCTCATGGTCTGTGTTTTTAGTGAGCACTACTCACAGTGAGCACTACTCACATTAAGCATTGTTCTGTCAGCACTATTCACAATGAGTACTGTTCAGTGAGCATTGTTCAGTGAGCACTATTCACAATGAACATTGTTCAGTGAGCCTTGTTCAGTGAGCACTTCTCATAGTGAGTGTTGTTCAGTGAGCATAACTCACAGTGAGTGTTGTTCAGTGAGCACTTCTCAAAGTGAGCACTGTTTATTGAGCTATGTTCAGTGAGCACTTCTAACAGTGAGTGTTGTTCGGTGAGCACTACTCACAGTGAGCATTGTTCAGTTATAACGACTCACAGTGAGCATTGTTCAGTGAGCACTACTCATAATGAGCACTTAAAGCATTGTTCAGTCTGGACTACTCACAATGAGTACTGTTCAGTCGGCATTTGTCATGGTGAGAATTATTCAGTGAGCACTACTCACACTGAGCATTGTTCAGTGAGCACTTCTAACAGTGAATGTTGTTCAGTGAGCACTAATTACAGTGAACATTGTTCAGTGAGCACTTCTCAAAGTGAGCATTTTTTATTGAGCATTGTTTAGCGAACACTACTCACATTGAGCATTGTTCAATGACAACTTCTCACAGTGAATGTTGTTCAGTGGACACTTATTACAGTGAGCATTGTTCAGTGAGCACTTCTCAAATTGAGCATTTTTTATTGAGCATTGTTAAACGAACACTACTCACAGTGAGCATTATTCTATGAGCATTTCATAAACTGAGCCTTGTTCAGTGAGCACTTCTCACATAGAGCATTGTTCCGTGAGCACTACTCAAAGTGAGCATTATTCAGTGAGTACTTCTCACAGTGAGCAATAGTCAGTGAGCAATACTCACAGTGAGCATTGTTCAGTGAACACTTCTCACATTGAGCCTTTTTCAATGATCACTACACACATTGAGCATTGTTCAGTGATCACTACTCACAGTGAGCATTGTTCAGTGATCACTATTCACAGTAAGCATTGATTGTTCAGTGAACACTACTCACAGTGAAAATTGTTCAATGAGCACCACACAAAATGAGCATTGTTCAGCGAGCACTACTCACAGTGATCATTGTTCAATGAGCACTTCTAACATTGAGCCTTTTTTCAGTGAGTACTTCTCACTGTGAGCCTTTTTTCAGTGAGCACCTCTCACAGTGAGCATTGTTCAGTGAGCACTACTCAAAGTGGGTGTTTTCAGTGAGCACTTCTCGCATTGATCAGTGAGCACTTCTCACATTGAGTGTTGTTCAGTGAACATTTCTCACAGTGTTGTTAAATGAACACTTCTCTCAGTAAGCATTTTTCAGGGAGCACTACTCACATTGAACATTTTTCAGTGAGCTCTTCTCGTAGTGAGAATTGTTCAGTGAGCACTTCACACTGTCAGCATTGTTCAGTGAGCACTTCTCTTTGAGAGTTCTGTCCAGTCAGCACTTCTCACAGCGAGTACTACTCACGATGATTTCTGTTCAGTGAGCACTACTCACAGCGAGTACTGTTCAGTGAGCACTACTCAAGGTGAGTTCTGTTTAATGAGTACTACTCACATTGAACATTGTTCAGCGAGCACTACTCACAGTGAGCATTGTTCCATGAGCACTACTCGCATTGAGTATTGTTTCGTGAGCACTACTCATATTGAGTGCTGCTAAGTGAGCTCTTCTCACGGTTAGCCTTGTTCAGTGACCACTGTTCAAAGAGCACTGTTCACGGTGAGTAAATGTTCAGTTAGTACTTCTCACAGGGAACATTATTCAGTGAGCACTTGAGATATTTTGGAACTTTAAATTACATTTAATATTATAATTTTGCATGACGTATTAGAGATATTTTGGTACTGTGAATTATACAACTTTCGCATGAAGAAGACATTGCTATTTGTGAGCTGACAAACTTATTCGCTAATATCAAATTTACGAAAGGCGAAATCTCTTATAGTACATCTATTTGAAATGAATATTCCGCGAGATTTCTAAATAGCGAAGTGAAAAATCGCGAAAATAGCGAAACCCAAATCATCGCAAATATTACCCAATAGACAGTATTTGACATTGGAAAGAGTCAACTTTAGCATGTATGAACACATGATTTCGTATAGTTATAATTAATAATGTAGTTATTTGATCGCGGTTCAATAAAACATAATATACAATATAACAAGAGCTGTCAGTAGGACAGCGCGCTTGAATTTTTTTAGTGCTTGCCAATAAAACAAAACTTTGACGGTTAAGGGCACACAAGACTTTAACTAGGAATTTCTGAGTACAAATCAAGAAACATTTTCACTGAGTTATCTTCTCTTGCTGACAGATAGGTCTCATGATGGTACGTAAGTACTCGAACTTTCAAAGTAATAGCTCAAATGGTTAAGTCAACAAGTGGACAAGAATGAAAAATTTTAACTGAGTTTCTAAGTCGAAAAGGGCCATAATTCAAATAAAGTCCTTGACAGAATTACCTTCTCCTGCCAATGTTTTGGGATCATGATGGTTTACAAGTATTCCAACTTTAAAATTAATATCTCAAACAGTTTAGTCAAACAGTGAACTGGTACAAAATACTTAACCAAGATTCTAAGTTGATAAAGGGCCTTAATTTTTAAAACAAATAATAAGGCAATAAGTGGATTTTACCCATATTCAATGTATTTTCTAAGTAAAAAAGGGGCATAATTCTGTCAAAAACCTTGACAGAGTTATGTACTCTTGTCTGTTGATGTAGGTCATGATGGTAAACAAGTATGGTTAGTTTCAAAGCAATACCTCTAATGGTTTTGAAATAAAGTGAGGTGGTACGAAAAAAACTTAACCAAGCTCAATACACTTTCTAAGTCAAAAAGGGCCATAATTCTGTCAAAAACCTTGACAGAGTTATGTACTCTTGTCTGTAGATGGAGGTTATAATGGTTAACAAGTATGGTAAGTTTCAAAGCCATACCTCTAATACTTTTGAAATAAAGTGGGGTGGTACGAAAAACTTAACCAAGTTGTGACACCAACGCCGACGCCGACGCTCGACGCCCGACGCCGACTCCAGGGCGAGTAGGATATCTCCCCTTTTCTTTGAAAAGTCGAACTAAAAACCGAAAGGGGGATTAATGCACTATAGACAGGCAAACAGAAGGACTTTCTGGAAAATTACAAAGATACTTAAAGGAAAACATACTTTCTTTTTTGAAAAGTCAAAATATAATTATTTTTTTTGTTAAACTCAAATTTAAAACACAATATGGTCACATTCGATGAAAATGTCATATTCTCCTTGTGAGAAGACGCCCGTTACAATTCCATAATAAAAGAAAAGTCGATTTGGTCTTAGAAATGGACCTTTAATAGTTGTCCTTATATCCGGAATATGATATATCCATATAGCATTTTTAACAGTAAACTGGCCTATGAAACATGTTTCTTCTATCCGGAATTTTGCTTTATCTGGAGTCGTTATTTTCTGAGTTTGCTACATACAACCCCTCACTAAATATCCAAAGTAAAATTATCGACACCTTACATCACACAACACAATCTATGCCAGCGACCCTCCACAATAAAATAGATTCATAGAAGGTAACTGCTAACTTGGAGATCACTAATTAACATCTTTCCACTGATTTCAAGATTTTCCAATTAAGTTGTCCTCAAAAGATGAAGTAAACCTTCGACACAGTTCGGCAATGGTTTCTAGAGATGTTTTACGGTAAGTAAAAGTAAAAATTTCACTGTCCAGAATTCAATATTTCGTAGTGTCGTAAAAACAGCTGCCTATCTACCTTTCTTCCTAGGAATTTTCTGAAAATAAACCGATTGGATTGACAATAAAATGTATAAATGCAGCGAGGAATACAAATGATATACATGTGTAATGTGATAATAATTGCTGTATTGTAAAGTTTCTATACGGAATTTTTGTTGGTACTATACTGTCACTATAATTGTCATATATAATAGAATTATCATGTTTGTTACGTTTGCTGAGCTTTATGTCAATGTAGCCTCGAAGACAAAGAAGCTAGCATCTTTGGCGAAAACGAACCTTTTAGCTGTGTGACAGTTGTAAAACCAGACAGTACGTAAATTTTAAGATTTTCCATAAAGTTAACGAAACCCATACAGTGGGCAGGTTATTTAGAAATGAGATTGCGCACTGAAGAATGATCAAAATTCATCAATTACCCGATAACTATAGCTTATAATGATTATGTATCTATACATTATAATTGTCGCACTTTTAAGAAACTTATAGAGGATA
>JAFMSR010000018.1:30650656-30721140 GCA_022818135.1 Saxidomus purpurata
TCGCGAAAATAGCGAAAACTAAATCATCGCAAATATTACCAATTGGACAGTATTTGACATTGGAAAGGGTCAACTATATCACATGAACACATGATTTCGTATAGTTATATTGAATAAATGTAGTTATTTAATCGCGGTTCAATAAAAAATAATATACAATGTAAAAACCGAAAGGGGGATCAATGCACTATAGACAGGCAAACAGAAGGACTTTCTGGAAAATCACAAAGATATTTAAAGGAAAACACACTTTTTTTTTGAAAAAGCAAAATATCATTTTTTTGTTTTGTTAAACTCAAATTTATAACACAATATGGTCGATGAGAATGTCATATTTTCCTTCTCAGAAGACGACCGTTACAATTCCAGATTTAAAAGAAAAGTCGATTTGGTCTTAGAAATGGACCTTTAATTGTTTTCCTTCTTTTTCCATATAGCATTTTTAATATTAAACTGGCTTTTGAAACATGTTTCTTTTATCCGGAATTTCGCTCTATTCGGAGTCGTTATTTTCTGAGTTTGCTACACACAACACCTCATTAAATATCCAAAGGAAAATTATCGACACATTACATCACACAACACAATCGATGCCAGCTACCCTCAACAATAAAATAGATTCATAGAAGGTAACCGCTAACTTGAAGATCATTAATTAATATTTTTCCACTGATGTCAAATTTTTTTCCAATTAAGTTGTCCTCAGGTGTATCAATTAAAAAAATGAGGTAAACGTTCAACACAGTTCGGCAATCGTTTCTAGAGATTTCATTTCACTGTCCAGAATTCAATATTTCGTAGTGTCGTAAAACAGCTGCTCGCTATCTACCTTTCTTCCTAGGAATTTTCTGAAAATAAACCGATGGGATTGACAATAAAATGTATAAATGCAGCGAGGAATACAAATGATATAATGTGATAATAATTGCTGTATTGTAAAGTTTCTATACGGAATGTTTGTTGGTACTATACTGTCACTATAATTGTCATATATAATAATTATCATGTTTGTTACGTTTGTTGAGTTTTATGTCAGTGTAGCATCGAAGACAAAGATGCTAGCATCTTTTGCGAAAACGAACCTTTTAGCTGTGTGACAGGTGTAAAACCAGACAGTACGTAAATTTTAAGATTTTCCATAAAGTTAACGAAACCCATACAGTGGGCAGGTTATTTAGAAATGAGATTGCGCACTGAAGAATGATCAAAATTCATCAATTACCCGATAACTATAGCTTATAATGATTATGTAACTATACATTATAATTGTCGCACTTTTAAGAAACTTAATGTTCTTATTAGCGTGCTATCAAACAACCTGTTTTCTTTCTCTGAGTTCCACTGTATCCATGGCAACACGATTTTCACCTTTAGCAACACACGAGTACATCCCGTAGTCTACACTGGAGAGTATATTTTTGCGAATGACCAATGTTAAAAATCTGACAGGCACATTATCGCCTCCTTCTTCTGACAGTACCTGTAACATTTGAGTTGACTGAATAAATAAACGACACCAAAACAGTACTACCTTCCTCCACTTACTTATGGGTATTATGAAAAATGAAGAAAATGGAAAACGAAATTTATACTGTATATAAATATGTTTTAGTTGTTTTGATTTTTGGAACACGCAATGGGTGATAACAATGTTGATATGACTTACAAAGTATTTCCAGCCGGCTTGGATTGGTGTTCCATACGCATCTTTCCCTCTAGTCCAGTACACATCATACAGCGGAGACGATTGCACGACGCATGACATCACAGCAACTTCGCCTCCAGATGCAAATATTACAGATTCCATCACCGACACTTTTGGGGCAACTGAAAACAATATGCAAAGTTTATTATTTCAAATCATTAATGTACCAAGTCCCATAAAACACCAGTTACGAATGGCGGGTTATGCTGGTTAATTGATAATAGTCTGGAGTTCCTTCCCCTTATTACTACTATCATAGGAAGTCGGGAACCAGACTAAACTGATAATCTCTATCTCTATCCAGAGTTGTCTCGCCTTTTCAATCCACAGAAGCGAGCGAAAACTCTGTAAAATTGGCAAGAAAGTGTATGCCCCATACCCCTCGGACAGATTAAGTATTTCACAGCTCTTTTGGTGTCAACTAAGTTTGTAAGAAACACGGTTGTTTTAACATTGTATGCCATGTTAAAATCTAGTGTACGTCCATATAAAGTGAGGAAAAGTAAAAATCCCATCTTTCTAAAATATGCAAATGAATCCTATCTTTTGCGGTATGCATTCATGTAACATTCAACTTCACAAAAAGTATTACTGAAAGGTCGTTTTTAATTTACACGTTACTTACAGTTCACAGTTATACGGATCCTTCTCTCTGCCTCCCCGATCCTATTTGTAGCACGGCATATATACTCATCTGTCGCGTACCGTGAAATGTCCGGTATCTTCAACACACTACCAGTGATACCCACATCTAAAAATAGCCACCAATGTATTCATTTACTTAAGCAATATAGTAATCAAACAACGAATCTAAGAATCAAATTAAACATAACAAATACATATGTAAAGCAAGTACAAATGATGAGCCATATTCTGACCTCCAGTCGTTTTGTTTTGTTGTTTTGTCAACTCATTAGTGTAGTTGTTCCCATATTCCGTATATCATTGGACTTACATAATACTTTGTTTGGATTTTAGATGTTTGATAACAAGATTTCTTTGTCAATGATACGAATGTTAAAACTTGTACTAACCGGTATTTTTAAAGATACAAACGTAGTTATTTTATGCTTGCCATATTTTAACTGAGGTCAAACATTCGCGGATTCAAAGCCACAACAATCCTCTTCTTCCGGTACAAACAATTGTCAGAACTTCCGGAAAAATCATCGTAAGTAATTCATATATAAGTTACAATAACCTGACTCTACAAGCAATGTAAAAACTAAGGTTAAACAAACAGTTGTAAACATACAATTTTCAGAAAGTCCGCGGTACCATGTTATTTCCGGTTCCGGTGTTCCGGTTGCTGTACATTTCAGTGTGGCCATATCCGTTTCCGTGACAGTTATTCTTTCTGGTGAAGATTCGTCCTCGCTAATCCTTGGTGACGCTGAAAAAATATCAAAATTAGTTTCTTGCTGTGGTGCGAGTAGTATGTTCAAGTTAAAACAGCTCACTTACTTAACTCATGTCAAATATTTCAGTTTATTCATAAGAAATAAATCGTAGGTATAAAATCGCAACAGAACACAAACCTAAAGATGGCAAATGTTCACATATCGTTTATAACACCATGTTTTGTTAATAGTAATGTCATGAAAAATAGCAGGATGCAATAGAATGAACGACAATTGCTTTGACACTGTGCTCATGTGTGCAATTTTCATTTTGAATCGCGAGGAGACAGAAAGGAACGAATGCTTCCATTTTTGTATACTTCATGTGAATTTCAACTGGGCACGTTTAGATGATAAATATTTTACTGCAATTTGTTACTGGTCCATAATCATTGCAATATTTGGCAAACTAACCCTAGACCCCGAATCAACGAGAGCTGTTTTTGACTCCTAGCCGGCATATACATGCAATTGGTCTATTTTGAGGAAAATGACTATGGCCTTAACAAATATATGTAGGAACTCGTTAGTTGGTTTCCATAACTATTATCATAATGTAAATATAAAATATACACAGTGTTTGGATCACAGATACCCAAGAAGTCTCTAGTTTAACGGCGAGAGATAAACCAATATGATGACAGACAATATTTACATGGTTATTCAATGACCCGTAGAAGTGGACATACGTTTCTAAAACATCTTCGTAATTGCAAGTTGCATAATTTTGAAATCCAATGACTTATTAACAAAATGTAGTTTAGATGTAAAGTCCAATGTTTTGACACCATCTGTCGTACGTGGTGCCAAAACGTATAGCAGATTATTTAGGCTTGCATTTATGTTAATTACATTCAATAACCAGTTTAATTATCGACACAGTAGTTCCGCTTCCGGTCTGGCACGTGTAGGTGTCCTCAAAGGGCATGGTGACTCTCTTAATTCGTAGATTCCATTCATTCGGCGCCGGTTTGTTGATAGAGATAACTCCTCGGTGTTTGTATATAGTGGTTCCATCAGTTAACCAGCCGTCTTTTTCGTTGCGCCATCGCACCTGGCAGTAAAATTGAATTGTCGTAAAGTAAAACAACAAACAATGCTGTGCCATAATTGTACTAAAACGTTCTTACACAATTGGATAAAAATGACAGCAAAATGTACATTTTATTGTTTTGTTTCACTTCTGACACAAAGTACCTCGCATGAATCAAGAAGTGTTTCAGTGTGAAATGTGGTCTAATAAACGGACTGGTTGGCGGATCATTGGGTGCACAACACGACAACTGCTACAAGTGAAACTTTCTGTTTTGAACATGACGTAATCTCGGATATACGTGTGCTTGTTCAGTGCTTTGTGTTGTGTCTACGTGATGTACTTGTAAGCTATATTATATTCCCCACCAAATAAAACAAATAACTGAAAAAGAACAAAGGTCTGTCTGTTTCAGGGGCGTAATCTCCGAGGAGATATTTTGTCTTCAAGTAATAGTCATAAAGAACTTAGTTGTTGTAAGTTAAGTGAAAGCAGTACAAGTTAAGTGAAAGCAGTACAACTACTTTAGTTTGAGACAAGAATTTTTAAGTTTCTATATAGATTATTTTGCAAGAAAAGCACTACATCCCCTTAAGGGCCTAATTTTCATATAAACCAATTTTCTAAATTTTCCATTGTTAGAGAAAACAAATTTGATTATTTGTGCCATACAAAATCAAATTCTGACAAGCCTTTTAAGAAATAATAAGCATTTTTAAAAGTTCACCATCCGATAGGGACCTCATTTCTGAGGGTAATTCTTTTGCCTGCAGCTTACAGTCATACATAAACTTTGTTGTAAGATAAATAAAATCAGGACTAAAAGTTTCAGAAAACAAAAAATCTATGTTTCTAAATAGAATATATATTAAAAGTGCTACAACCTCTTGAGGGCCGTATTCCTAAAAAAATCCAAGGACAGGGTGCGGATATTAGAAAGAATGTTCAGTAAAATATTTGCGCCAATTACAATTGAATTTTAAGAAACGGTTGCAGAGAAATAGAATTTTAATTTTTCATATTTAATACAGAAGAAAATAACAATGGAATGGCAATAACTCTTGAGATACTAAGCAAATCTTGACAAAAGCTGCCCGTGTGCCATAGTATTATGCTTTTGTATACTTATTCTAAGTTTCATTAAATTCTTTCAATTGGTTCCTTAGTTATGACTCCAGATGGACGGACGGACAACGCCAAAACAATATCCTTCCGCCTTTGGCGGGGATTACAACAAACATTTGGATGCATACGTACATTTACCCTTTCATAACTATCCATGGGCAGACGACACGGCAACACAGCATCAAGGTTTAACTGTACTGGTATACTGATACTGAGCAAAGCGTGTATGACGGTTAAGAAAGAATCTGCAATGTCAATAAATACGTACATGTAAATTGTTAGTATAATGAATACGGTCGAGCGACGACGAATATTTTAACCATATTTATTTTCGAAAAATATCATACATTTATTACTTTGCTCTGCAAAACAAGATTTTCGTTCATTTACATATATAACAAACATGTAAATGTTGTAGACATTTAGTGATATTTCTCTAACGAATTGTACAATGCACTTACCTCCCAACTGCTACCCTTTTTGTACCCATTCTACACGTTTGCTGTGCCCAGCAGAAAAGAAGGTACAGAACTATTTTAAAGAATCAATTTTCAAGGGCAATGTTTTATTTTTTAATTTGCCAAACCTGTAAATATTTTACTTCTTCTAACTAGTGCCGCCTATCCACTTAACCAGTTTGCCCCGCTAAGTACAAAAGCTACTACTTTTGATATCACCCAATGCGGACCATTGCTAGACTTAGCAACTGACGCAACAGCTTTCTAAACATCTAACACTGTTCTCATGCAAGCGTCTATGGTGTCTGCTATGCTTGCCTAAACAGTGTAATAGTAACAATGCTTCTGTTGCTAAGATACTTTTACTAGGGTTTGCAAGATATAAAGCCACGTGTACAGGTTGCTTAGTTAGAACTTTGGCATACCGAAGCTAGTGCGTCATGCAGCAAAGACTAAGTTACTAGGTTGTGATGAAACATGGCGGGGTTGCTATGGTAGCCATTACATCCGTGGCCTTGTGAGCAGAGGCGGTGCGGGGCGGGGCGGGGCGGAGCGGATCGGGCTGTGTATGGAATGCCATGACTGTCTTATCATAACTTGTTTGCTTATATGCGGTAGATATTTCATTATATGCGGTATATATTGTATTATATGCAGTAGATATTTCTTTATTTGCAGTAGAAATTCCATTATGCGTATTACTTTTTTCTTTATGTACTGTACAATCTTTGTTATCTGTAGTTAGAAATTTATAACTGAAATGGCAAATTTTGAAAAAAAAATGCTGATTTTTGTGACTGACGTTAGCCCCATTTTTTGGTCTCAAAATCGGGGTTGAAAGCTCTATCGAAAAGATTGCTACACAACCGAAAAGCGCTAACATTCTGCAATTTATTGAATTGATTAGGAAGTAAATCTGAGTAACGTCTTGTAAGTTTACTGAAAATAACAATGAAAGAGTGACTCAAAAAAGGAAGGAAAGATTCACCCAACGAACTTCCGGTGTTAAAAACCTCGGATGTAAAAACAAATAAACGAACTTACCGGTCAAAACAATACAAGTATATAAATAAAAGCGAGATATCTCCATATCTAATGTTAAGTTAGTATTAAGTGACACATTATAATCTCATATTGACTGTTCACTCCTAGTTGTAACATAGCTCTTGTGTTAGTAATAAAATCATTTTAAACGACTTGACTGTATCTTATCAGTATGGTTATATTTCTCGCACTTTAAATTTAGGATTATCATACCGTCATGAAGCAGATAAAGGTGTCCCCCTATGTACATAAAATGTTTACAAAATTGCTTAAAATAGTAGCGCAAGTGCGATGCTAAAAATAGACAGTTGTGTGCAAACTTACTGTATATTTTGGGAGATTACCAATATCAATAAGTTTCATAAAATGATCGGACATAACCGGACTATTTGGATATATCTTTGTAAATATGTAAAATATTTGGGTACATTTTAGAAACGTATTTACTGTCTTAATAGTTTGTTGTCTGTTTGTTTGTTTGTTTGTTTGTTTGTTTAGGTATAGGTATGCTAAATACATTTCCGTAGACTTACATTATAGGTGTTTCGGCCATTGCGACTACCCAAACTCTAACTGACTGCTGAATTGCATTTTGTTTTGCAGCATCATATGGAAATAAATCAAAGTCCCACATAAAACGACAATATTTATGTTAACCCGTACTTTCTCGCCATTAATTTGGAGCTGAATTACACTACCCCCAGTTTAGGGGCATTTTTAGAGGTCACTGACCAAAAATGTCAGTATTTTCAAATACATGTACGAAATATTTCAGTTATAATCTATATCCAGATTTTTCTCTCCCCATTTCATTTATGATCTATCATCCAGCGATCTATTCCCCTATGAATCCGCTTATTTTCAGCCAATCAGCAATCAAACACATAGTGTAGGCCCGCAAGGAAGACAAATCAGCCAAGCCTGCTTCCGCATCTCACCTATTTAACATACTTCACGGGACAGTTTAACAGCATAATGTAACGCCTTCTCTGATTGCTTCTTTTAGATTCATCTGACAGGCTTAGGTTGGTTAGTTGAGCGGGTTGCCTTGCGAACGACAGCTTCTTTAATGTTACATTACGCTTCAAACCGAGCATCATAAATGTATTAAGAAAGATGGTGGCATAGTTGCAAATAAAGCGTACCAATACGACAAATTACATAGTTGTCGTTTTGGCGGGGGCGCCCCGCCGACAAATAACTAGCCACATTCACATTAGTCATTTTTGCACCGCCGCCTGAAGAACAGTTACTCACTTATTTGTCGTATCGCCACACGTTTTAGTCGTTGTGGCGTGCTGGCATGTCTGCGGCAAAATTAGAGCAACCATAAGGTAGTTGTCGTACTGGTAGAGGCGTGTTGGCGTTCCTGCCCAAAATGGCATATCAGCCACCATAAAGAAAGAAATTTAGCTCGTCTTTAACTTACGACGCTACAGCTATGCACATTTTGAATCGTAAGACTGAGCACGTTATATCTCATATATCCGGATCGGTGTTTTCACTTATAACTTATTGCAACCACAACATTTTGAAAACATTCTACGCTTTAATTCAAAATTAAATTCTAGGAATAAATGAAGCCTTTAGCTAAGCAGGTTTCATCCTAGGTGAACAAAATAAGACAGCATTCTACATATATCATCAATGATTTATAAAGCACTTTATGTGTATGTCAATTGTCTGTGGTTATGTCCGTCACACCTGACAGTGAAATGTCTACAGATACAGGACTTCTGCATGACCACACTAAAAATCGCGCAAAACTAATTACCGCGCTAAATTTGTCTCTATGACATGAGTACACTAAATAGTAAATAACGCGTCTGTAAGACATAGAGCACATTAAATACCGCGCTAAATTTGTCTGTATGACATTGAGCACTATAAATACCGCGCTAATTTTTTCTGTATGAGAAAGAGCACTCTAAATGCCGCGCTAAGTTTTTCTGTATGACATTTCGCACCATAATTGCCACGCTAAATTTGCCTGTATGACATTGAGCACTCTAAAGGCCACGCTAAATGTTTCTGTATGACAATGAACATACTAGTTACCGCGCAATTTGTCTATATGACATTGATCACACTTAATGCCGCAATAAATTTTTCTGTATGACTTTGAGCACATTAAACGCCGCGCTAAATTTGGTAAGATATAACACATTCTTTATTTGAGACAGAGTCCAGATATAACACATTCTTTATTTGAGACAGCGGCTAGATATAACACATTCTTTATTTGAGACAGCGGCCAGATATAACACATTCTTTATTTGAGACAGCGGCCAGATATAACACATTCTTTATTTGAGACAGAGTCCAGATATAACACATTCTTTATTTGAGACAGCAGCCAGATATAACACATTCTTTATTTGAGACAGCGGCAAGATATACCACATTCTTTATTTGAGACAGCGGCAAGATATAACACATTCTTTATTTCAGACAGCGGCCAGATATAACACATTCTTTATTTGAGACAGCGGCCAGATATAACACATTCTTTATTTGAGACAGCGGCCAGATATAGCACATTCTTTATTTGAGACAGCGGCCAGATATAACACATTCTTTATTTGAGACAGAGTCCAGATATACCACATTCTTTATTTGAGACATTGGCCATATATAACACATTCTTTATTTGAGACAGCGGCCAGATATAACACATTCTTTATTTGAGACAGCGGCCAGATATACCACATTCTTTATTTGAGACAGAGTCCAGATATACCACATTCTTTATTTGAGACAGTGGCCATATATAACACATTCCTTATTTGAGACAGCGGCCAGATATAACACATTCTTTATTTGAGACAGCGGCCAGATATAACACATTCTTTATTTTAGACAGAGTCCACATATAACACATTCTTTATTTGAGACAGCGGCCAGATATAAGACATTCTTTATTTGAGACAGCGGCCAGATATAACACATTCTTTATTTGAGACAGCGGCCAGATATAACACCTTCTTTATTTGAGACATCGGCCAGATATAACACATTCTTTATTTTAGACAGCGGCCAGATATAACACATTCTTTATTTGAGACAGCGGCCAGATATAACACATTCTTTATTTGAGACAGCGGCCAGATATAACACATTCTTTATTTGAGACAACGGCCAGATATAACACATTCTTTATTTGAGACAGAGTCCAGATATAACATGTTCTTTATTTGAGACAGCGGCCAGGTATAACACATTCTTTATTTGAGACAGCGGCCAGATATAACACATTCTTTATTTGAGACAGTGGCCAGATATAACACATTCTTTATTTGAGACAGCGGCATGATATAACACATTCTTTATTTGATACAGCGGCCAGGTATAACACATTCTTTATTTGAGACAGAGTCCAGATATAACACATTCTTTATTTGAGACAGCGGCCAGATATAACACATTCTTTATTTGAGACAGAGTCCAGATATAACATGTTCTTTATTTGAGACAGAGTCCAGATATAACACATTCCTTATTTGAGACAGCGGCCAGATATAACACATTCTTTATTTGAGACACGGCCAGATATAACATATTCTTTATTTGGGACAGAGTCCAGATATAACGCATTCTATATCTGAGACAGCGGCCAGATATAACACATTCTTTATTTGAGACAGCGGCCAGATATAACACATTCTTCATTTGAGACAGCGGTCAGATATAACACATTCTTCATTTGAGACAGCGGTCAGATAAAACACATTCTTTATTTGAGACAGCGGCCAGATATAACACATTCTTTATTTGAGACTGCGGTCAGATATAACACATTCTTTATTTGAGACAGCGGCCAGATATAACACATTCTTCATTTGAGACTGCGGTCAGATATAACACATTCTTTATTTGAGACAGCGGCCAGATATAACACATTCTTTATTTGAGACAGCGGCCAGATATAACACATTCTTTATTTGAGACAGGTATAAAATCTATTTGAGACAGAGTCCAGATATAACACATTCTTTATTTGAGACAGCAGCCAGATATAACACATTCTTTATTTGAGACAGCGGCAAGATATACCACATTCTTTATTTGAGACAGCGGCAAGATATAACACATTCTTTATTTCAGACAGCGGCCAGATATAACACATTCTTTATTTGAGACAGCGGCCAGATATAACACATTCTTTATTTGAGACAGCGGCCAGATATACCACATTCTTTATTTGAGACAGCGGCCAGATATACCACATTCTTTATTTGAGACAGAGTCCAGATATACCACATTCTTTATTTGAGACATTGGCCATATATAACACATTCTTTATTTGAGACAGCGGCCAGATATAACACATTCTTTATTTGAGACAGCGGCCAGATATACCACATTCTTTATTTGAGACAGAGTCCAGATATACCACATTCTTTATTTGAGACAGTGGCCATATATAACACATTCCTTATTTGAGACAGCGGCCAGATATAACACATTCTTTATTTGAGACAGCGGCCAGATATAACACATTCTTTATTTTAGACAGAGTCCACATATAACACATTCTTTATTTGAGACAGCGGCCAGATATAAGACATTCTTTATTTGAGACAGCGGCCAGATATAACACATTCTTTATTTGAGACAGCGGCCAGATATAACACCTTCTTTATTTGAGACATCGGCCAGATATAACACATTCTTTATTTTAGACAGCGGCCAGATATAACACATTCTTTATTTGAGACAGCGGCCAGATATAACACATTCTTTATTTGAGACAGCGGCCAGATATAACACATTCTTTATTTGAGACAGCGGCCAGATATAACACATTCTTTATTTGAGACAACGGCCAGATATAACACATTCTTTATTTGAGACAGAGTCCAGATATAACATGTTCTTTATTTGAGACAGCGGCCAGGTATAACACATTCTTTATTTGAGACAGCGGCCAGATATAACACATTCTTTATTTGAGACAGTGGCCAGATATAACACATTCTTTATTTGAGACAGCGGCATGATATAACACATTCTTTATTTGATACAGCGGCTAGGTATAACACATTCTTTATTTGAGACAGAGTCCAGATATAACACATTCTTTATTTGAGACAGCGGCCAGATATAACACATTCTTTATTTGAGACAGAGTCCAGATATAACATGTTCTTTATTTGAGACAGAGTCCAGATATAACACATTCCTTATTTGAGACAGCGGCCAGATATAACACATTCTTTATTTGAGACACGGCCAGATATAACATATTCTTTATTTGGGACAGAGTCCAGATATAACGCATTCTATATCTGAGACAGCGGCCAGATATAACACATTCTTTATTTGAGACAGCGGCCAGATATAACACATTCTTCATTTGAGACAGCGGTCAGATATAACACATTCTTCATTTGAGACAGCGGTCAGATAAAACACATTCTTTATTTGAGACAGCGGCCAGATATAACACATTCTTTATTTGAGACTGCGGTCAGATATAACACATTCTTTATTTGAGACAGCGGCCAGATATAACACATTCTTCATTTGAGAAAGCGGTCAGATATAACACATTCTTTATTTGAGACAGCATCCAGATATAACAAATTTTTTATTTGAGACAGCGGCATGATATACCTCATTCTTTATTTGAGACAACGGCCAGATATAACACATTCTTTTTTTGAGACAGCGGCAAGATATAACACATTCTTTATTTGAGACAGCGGCCAGATATAACACATTCTTAATTTGAGACAGCGGCCAGATATAACACATTCTTTATTTGAGACAGCGGCCAGATATAACACATTCTTTATTTGAGACAGTGGCCAGATATAAAACATTCTTTATTTGAGACAACGGCCAGATATAACACATTCTTTATTTGAGACAGCGGCCAGATATACCTCAGTCTTTATTTGAGACAACGGCCAGATATAACACATTCTTTATTTGAGACAGTGGCCAGATATAACACATTCTTTATTTGAGACAGCGGCCTGATATAACACATTCTTTATTTGAGACAGCGGCCAGGTATAACACATTCTTTATTTGAGACAGAGTCCAGATATAGCACATTCTTTATTTGAGACAGCGGCCAGATATAACACATTTTTTATTTGAGACAGCGGCCAGATATAACACATTCATTATTTGAGACAGAGTCCAGATATAACACATTCTTTATTTGAGACAGCGGCCAGATATAACACATTCTTTATTTGAGACAGCGGCCAGATATAACACATTCTTTATTTGAGACAGTGGCCAGATATAACACATTCTTTATTTGAGACAGCGGCCAGATATAACACATTCTTTATTTGAGACAGCGGCCAGGTATAACACATTCTTTATTTGAGACAGAGTCCAGATGTAACACATTCTTTATTTGAGACAGCGGCCAGATATAACACATTCTTTATTTGAGACAGCGGCCAGATATAACACTTTCTTTATTTTAGACAGAGTCCAGATATAACACATTCTTTATTTGAGACAGCGGCGAGATATAACACATTCTTTATTTGAGACAACGGCCAGATATACACTGTTTCAATTATTCGGTAATTTGAATTATCTGCCCTTTGATGACGTCATGCGGTGATGCGCCTTTGAAACGAGATAATGACGTGATTGTTGACCACTGCATATATTATTTCATCGAAGGAACTCTAGATCTAAGTATTTTTGTAGCTTTTACAGCTTGAAACTGTAGACATATACCGTATAAAGATAACTTAAATGAAATCATAGTGGAATGACGAAGACAAGTGAATTAAATTTTGAGCGATTTAACCGGAAGCTTTTTTATGCTTCAAGTTTTTAGCGACTGGTGATATGCAGTTGTAGATATGTAGCAAAACCAGTTGGTACTCCAATTGACTCACCTAAAAGTGTTTACTTTATTAATTAAAAAAACTGGGAACAGTCATCCACGGCGTTGGGGTCTCGGACACAAAATATTTAATAAAGAAAACAGTTTGCTGTATGATGCAACTTTCAGTATTTATGTTGCACATTTATGTTGTACCTTTCATTTTAGTTTTCATTTCATAAACTTACATTGTTGAAAAGATATATTAATAAATTGCATGGAAATGAAAAAAGATGGTGTTTATAAAAATTAATATTTCTAATTATGTCATTGATTGTTATTTCAATAGGCCTTAGTAACATAATAAGTCCAGACATATGGCAACTTTTTACGGTAAACGGATATAATCCCCTAAGCAGGAACCATCTACATGTATAGAGTATTCCTGTCCCATAGCTCATACTTTTAAAAAAATGTTGACAATAATTCTTACTAAACCATGCATTAATTACTTTAATTCATGTAAATCACGTTATTCATTTTTGTTAATTTCAAAGCAGAACAATTACAGTACAGCATCCGTAAACTTCATTCGAAAATGCACCAGATTTTTTTCTAAAATATTTCTAAATATTCGCCGACTTTTTTCAGTTAACATATCTATATATATCATGATTATGATAATGATGTATAAAATGACAAAAATTCATTGCCGATTACGCGGTAAAAACTTGTTTAACCTTATTGATGTCTACGAACTATTAAGAAGTAAGTGTCAGCGATGGTTTCATGTGTGCAATTTATCATCGTATTACGTCACAGCCGGTAAGTGACGCAACTCTTGGTCGATAGATTATCGATTAATTGAAAGGGTGTATAACACATTCTTTATTTGAGACAACGGCCAGATATAACACATTCTTTATTTGAGACAGCGGCCAGATATAACACATTCTTTATTTGAGACAGCGGCGAAATATAACAAATTCTTTATTTGAGACAGCGGCCAGATATTCCTCAGTCTTTATCTGAGACAACGGCCAGATAAAACACATTTTTTATTTGAGACAGAGGCCAGATATAACACATTCTTTTTTTGAGACAACGGCCAGAAATAACACATTCTTTATTTGAGACAGCGGCCAGATATACCACATTCTTAATTTGAGAGAGCGGCCAGATATAACACATTCTTTATTTGAGACAGCGGCCAGATATTCCTCAGTCTTTATCTGAGACAACGGCCAGATAAAACACATTTTTTATTTGAGACAGAGGCCAGATATAACACATTCTTTATTTGAGACAGAGGCCAGATATAACACATTCTTTATTTGAGACAGCGGTCAGATATAACACATTCTTTATTTGAGACAGAGTCAAGATTTAACACATTCTTTATTTGAGACAGAGTCCAGATTTAACACATTCTTTATTTGAGACAGCGGCCAGATAAAACACATTCTTTATTTGAGACAGCGGCCAGATATAACCCATTCTTTATTTGAGACAGCTGCCAGATATAACACATTCTTTATTTGAGACAGCGGCCAGATAAAACACATTCTTTATTTGAGACAGCGGCCAGATATAACACATTATTGGATCGATTGTTTCTCAATCGGACCAATGTTAACAGAGTAAGATTCCTTACGGCCGAACGAACAACATACAAACAAGTAGTTCCATATATTCAGTTGTTACGCATTACACTGTCTTCTGTTTTAAAAATTATATAGAACATATGTAACCGATCTAAATAATTTCAAAACATTTCAGAATAGCATGATATCATTTTTCTGTTTTTCAAAAAATTTGTAATTAAAAAATCAACGAGGTATCTGTTCTGTATAGAACTATTTTCCTACGCGGTTTTGATCACAACTAGTCAGACCGAAGACACTAAGGCCGAATAATTTTAAGTCTTTTATCCCATATTGTTTTTGTGATCATAAACTATAGGGACATCGTAATACAATAACCACTAGGTACTTTTGAATTTTAAATTACAAAACTCGGAATTCAACAGGAAAAACGATTGTTTTAACTTGTCAACGCCCCTATCATCAAAAGTGTATCTTTAAAGCAGGGTCCATATATATATAGCGCCTGAAACACTAGTCTAAAATACGCGTTTAGGTATAAAACTGAAACTTATCAGCAAATTAACTTTACAGAGGCACTTGTAGATGTCTTTTTGAAATATGACAACATATTTTTATGCTTTAAACACGTTGTAATTGTTGTATTTTATGTAAATGTGTGGTTCGAAAAGGGTACGATAATGTCCGCATTTCACCGAAGTCGGTTCGTACCTGGGTATCAATAACTGTAAGAAATCACATAGATCTACATGTCTTAATTAAATACGATTTTTAAATGTAGACAGAAATGCAATACTCTAAAGGAAAATCAAATTCATTTCTCTAGATCATGCTGTCATTTACAAAGAACAGATATTAACTCAATATAAATACAAATAAGATTTATTGTATTGTATTGTATTGAATTGTAACTAAAATTTTGAAACTTTACCATGATTCTTTTGCTACATTTAATTTTTGGGGGTACATTCATACATACATTATTTATACTGTATCATTATTATTATCATCATCATCATCATCATCATCATCATCATCATCATCATCATCATATAATAATCATCATCCATAAAATTGCCATCATCATCATTTTATTATTATTATTATTATTATTATTATTATTATTATTATTATTATTATTATCATTACGTGTTACAAAATACTACTAGAGTCTTATATATGTTAAATATGAAAGATAATAGCCTGCCATTAAAACATTCAGTTGTTGTTTTAGACAAGTTATGAAAATTTAATACAACATGGTAGAGAGGCTGGTAATGACTAGGGGTGCGCAATAGACCCGGTATATTGTAATTCGCAGTATTTTGGAAGCACTCATCGGGATAGTTCATTTAAGCTGCAAGTACTTGTTATACAATAGGTATATACTGAATCAATATATAACAAAAGATTGATTGATCCATTTTTAGCTTTTCTATGAAAAACAACAGAGCCATTGTCATAACCTTCTAGGCGTCAGTCGGCAGTGTCGTCTTAAATCTAGTTAAGCTTTCTTAAAACTCACTTTCTCGGTAACCATTAAAGCCTTGAAAATTCAGACAATTGCTTGGCATCATACAAGTGCCCGCTTGTTACTGAAATAATGCCCGAATTGGCACCCAGGGTCTTCCTCCTCCATGGAAGCTGGAAGTTGCTATATGACCTTAGCTGTTGAGTGCGACGTTAAATCCGAATCAATCAATTGGCACAATACAATCAACCCTATGGGCATATCCCATAACTTTTGAATGACATTAAAAGTTGTTCAAACTATGAATTTTCATTTCAGTTTTGTCAAAATCCACTTCTCAGTTACCATTCACAGCTATGATACTTCATAGGGTAGTTGAACATAGTCACTGAAAGCAAAATGTAAGCACATGGGTTCCTACCTAAAAAGTAAAGTTTACACAAATGGCTAAAGGTCAACATTTGTGGACAGTTGTGTCTTCTGTTTTTAACTTTCCTCGTGTGAGGGTTGTCCTGATATTTACACATGTACGTGTACAGTCTGTGTTGTCCTGATATTTACACATGTATGTGTGCAGACTGTGTTGTTCAGAGACAATCGATCCTCAAGCACTTTCAGTCCTTTGATTTATTAGAGACAACGGCCAGATATAACACATTCTTTATTTTAGACAGCGGCCAGATATAACACATTCTTTATTTGAGACAGTGGCCAGATATAACACATTCTTTATTTGAGACAGTGGCCAGATATAAAACATTCTTTTTTTGAGACAACGGCCAGATATAACACATTCTTTATTTGAGACAACGGCCAGATGTAACACATTCTTTATTTTAGACAGCAGTCATGTATAACACATTCTTTATTTGAGAAAACGGCCAGATGTACCACATTCTTTATTTGAGACAACGGCCACATATGCCACATTCTTTACACAATCATAATTGTAACAAAACGATTACAACCGACACTTAATGTCATAGTTACATATGTTTATATATATACACAGCATTTACATTGTAGTTACGTTTTTTGCGAATTTGGATTATTCAGGAAACGCTTTTTTATATAAGAGAAGTCCCAAATTCATCGTATGAGAAATGTAACGTTGGCTGATAAAATTTAAAGTTATTTCCAACTGTTCAGTTTTTAAAACTACACACATGTATTTGGCTTTACACCACCAGCTTTCTCTTGTTGTCTTTATAGTTAATCACTTTTCCCTCTTCGTCTGTAGTCACTGAAATAAACATGCTAATAATAATACATAATATTAAATAAAGAAGATGTTTTATTTTTTATTTACTTGAGAATACATGTATTAAAACTCTTAGACTTGTAAGCCAGTTACACAAGAACGAGATGTCAGTGCACCGACTGAGGAGTTTGTAATCATATTTGTTCACAAGCTCATTCAGGTGACTTGAAACTGTCTTATGATATACCTCTTCCTATTAACATGTACTTCAGTTTGGCATTGAAACAAATTTTTCAGCCAGAATTTAAACACTTAACCATTTAAACAATGTTTACGTCAATTTAGCCATTGAATTACGGTTTACGTCAATTAAGTCTTTGAAAAACTGCCATCGTCAACTAAGCCATCGAAACACTATTTACGTCAATAACGTCATTGAAACACTGCTTATGCCAATCAAACCATTGCAACACTGACTTTTTCAACTACGCTACTTGCTAAGACATTAAAATACTGCTTATGTCTATTTTACCATTGAAAACTTTTCGAATAATTATTGAAAGGGTGTATACTTTATGCAATTAACTTATTGGTATTACTTCAATTAAGGCATTGAAACATAGCTTACGTCAATTATTTAGCCATTTAAAGACTGCTTACGTTAGATATGAAGTCAATGAAATATTGTTTACCTCAGTTAAGCTATAGCTTATATGAACTATTATTAAGCAATTGAAAGACTTCTCACACTGACTAATATCATTTAAGCAGTTTACTAATTAGTTAACGTCAATTAACCTGCTTACGCCAAATAAGTCACTGCTTTCGTCAATTAAATAACTGAAACATGCTAACGTAGATTTAGTCCTCAAAAAACGTCAATTACGTCATTGAAACACTGCTTACGTCAATTAATGAGCTGTTTACATCAATTAAGTCATTGGAAAACTGAATACGTCAATTAATTAATGAACTGCTTATTAAGTCCTTTAAACACTGGTTATGTCAATTTAGTCATTGAAACACTTCTTACGACAGTTAAGATATTGAAACACTGATTTCTTCAATTAAGTCTTTGAAACACTGCTTACGTAAATATAACCATTGCAACACTGCTTACGTGAATTGTTAATGAAGCCATTAGCCATTTGAACAATGTCCACCTCAATTAAGCCATTGAATCACTGCTTACTTCTATTAAAATTGAAGTTATCAGTTATTTAGTCATTGAAACACTGATAAAGTCAGTTAAGCCATTAGTACTGCATATGTCTATTGGACTATTGAAACACTGCTTATGTGAACTGTTAGTTAACAATTAAAAGACTTTTTACACTGACTAACGTCAATGACATTACACAATTTATTACTGGGTTGCGTTAATTTTAGTTACTGTGACATGGCTTACGTAAACTAAACCGTTAAAACAAGGCAAACAGTCGTTGTAATTTTTGCTATTTTATGTAGTTAGTAATGCATTTCATATTCTTCTCTACACTGATGGTACAAACCTGCTTTTGGCTCCTTGAGTTCAACTGTATCCCCAGCTAAGACAGTTTTGCCTTTAGCAACGCACGTGTATTTTCCGTAGTTTTCATTAGCTAGCATAGCTTTACGAATGACCAGTGTCAAAAATTTGACTGGCATGCCATCCCATCCTTCTTCCTCCAATACCTGTTACACGTTTAGTTAATACTAATTTATTTATTCTCGATTGCGAAACAAGTTCTTATATTAATCGCTCTCGTGACTCATTCCAGATGCAATCAACCTCGAAGAGAGAGGCAATGTGGAATAATTTGTGTCTTTCCCAAGGACACTACCGAAATGGCGATGGTAGGGATCGAACCCAGGGTCCTTCGGTCCTGAGGCGAACTCGCTACCACTGCGCCACGGCGGCTCCACGTTAAACGTGTAAGGCGCAAATGTCTTTCGTAAAATTATGATGCTCACTTTGAAAGGTAATATAACTTAAATTGAATAATTTATTTTCAATATTCAAAGTGATCACTTACGTTGCTGCAGCCATCTAAAGCTGGCTTACAAGTCACTATTGTATCAATACCGTGTAGACAGACCTGCAGACTCGTTCATTTTTTAGTTTGAGCAGAAGAATCATTTGCTCAAAAGAATGCGAACAGCGCAGATCATGATCAGACAACACAGAAATGCAGGCTAATAATGAGCGACACCAGTTGTAAAGTAGAATCACTTTCCATCAGTAGAGTTAGGGTTAACGATCACTTTACTGGAACAACTTTGAAAAAGGGTTAACAATATTCGTTCTGTCCATTCCATATTATCAAGTTGATGTAGTGCTTTTGTTTCAATATTCAGGACCCATTATAATGGCCGTATCATTCGTTAGAATACATTTGATAAGTAGAATTTATTGCATGAAAATGTTTTAGACTTACTTTAAATTTCCAGCTTGATGTTATTGCCTCTCCGTTTAGGTCAGTCCCATTTGTCCAATATGCATCATATAGTGGTGACGCTTGGATAACACATGACATAGTCACAAGTTCTCCTTTGGCGGCGTACACCTCCGATTCCATTACTGTCACCTCGGGGTCAACTTTATAAAGTGTGAGTTAATGATTAGCAAATCTATCTTTAGCAATGTTCTTTAATAGTGACAAACAAACAAATCACAATTTGTACTAAAGAACATATCGCTCACCTGGGTATCATTGGTCGTTACGTAAGGTCAACATCAGGGTTGTTGAAAACAAAGTAAAAGTACTATTGTTAATTTCAAATAAATTATGTAAAGGCTACGAGATTTTTGAAAAAAAACACATAAAATTTAAGGTTATCAATGGGAAAGGTGTGGGGAAAAGACATCATTGAAACTTGTTTACAAAAATGCACACATGGTCTAAATTTCATGACTTTAGTTTCGCAAACAAGAAAGCAGGTCAAAAGTTCGTAGTCATTGCATTGGGGTAAAATATTGAATTTAGTTTGCAAAACTGTACATATAGTTCTAACTTCATTGTTGTAGCTTCAAAAATAAGTAAGTAGGTCAACAGGTCAAGGTCATTCCATGTAAGCGTTGAAATATATATGCAAAACTCAACACAAAAGGGTGCATTCAATGTTGACCCCATGGTTATAATTAGACTGCCAGTTGTGTGATGGGAACCACTGACACGACGGATGGTGAGTGGTCCAAATGACTCACCCGGCCAGGTGAGCTAACAATTCATAGTTATATTACACATAGGCAATCATTTGAAAGTAAACTATGTACATTACCATCCTGAGCTCATAATCGAGTTCAAGTACAGCGCAGAATATACCAAACGTGACAATTAATTAGCGTTTCTGATCGGCTAATTTTGCGTGACTAGTTGGCCGGAACTACTTTACAGAATCAGTCTGAAGGCATACGAACGTAGCTTTTATCGTATCACGGCAAGTACCAGAATAACATGTGTTTTTTATATGAAAACAGTTTTCATACTCACAATTGACAGTAACACGTATTATTCTTTCCGCCTCGTCAATCTTGTTAATTGCACGGCACATATATTCATCCGCAGCATACCTCGTGATTTCCCGTATCTTCAGTTCGGGACCAGTTATACCTACAATCTCTGCAATGATGAAGCACCAAGTTTTTATAAATGATCTGTCTTTCACGTTTGTACAACATATTGTCTATGCTTACAAAATACGGTGTATCGTTATTGTTTCTATTGCAGGGACCGGTTTAAATATTCTAACATTGCTTTGAGCATGAGCTTTGTCGTTGAACATGATGTTGACTTAGGGAGTTTACATGAACACTAAACATTTAGAAATGTACAAGAATTACATTTTTAGCATATACTTATACTGTTGATAAGCCTATACCAGAAGTTTTATATTTGCGTTGATTAGTTAGTTAATTAGACAATGCCGGGACTAGCTGTGATAAGGCTGTGGTTTTCACATATTACTGGGCGATGTGGCGATACGAAAGTCAGTAGTACAGCGACATGGCGGGCTTAAATATTTCGTTTTGTTTTTAATTCTATATAAACACACAAAAAACAAATTGCGGTACTGAATTGCACTGTTACGATGAGGTTTAACAAAATATGACCAACTGGACGCCTTGCTAGTATATGACGAATACTTAATACCTAGCGGATCGATATTGCATGTAAAATGTCACAATACACCGTCACGTGTCAATACAATAAAGTGCATCTGTTAACGTTACAAGCCCCGTACGAATAATAATTTGAACGGAAGGCATAGACTAGCAACAACCGACTTTCTGGGTACCAGTCACCAATTGGATAGTTGATACCTTGTTGTTGTTTTCCTCGGTACCATGTTATTTCCGGTTCCGGTATTCCTGTTACTACGCATTTGAGTGTAGCATTCGAGTGTTCAGTGAAAGCTACTCGAATTGGTGACGATTCTGTTTCATCAACTATCGGTGGTGCTACAAGTACGTGTTTATTAATAACATAAGTATCTGTATATATGTAGATATAACAAAATATGGAAGTTCTTATAAATGTTAATATATGTACATGTGTAGCCATTCGTAAACTCATTATATGTCGAGCGTTGTAATGTTCGCAAGGGTTTTTATGCAAACCAAAGGATGCTTGTACGCAAGTATGGACTTTTATGTAAGAACACGGCTATTTATATGCATTTCATGACCTAGCTTGGGTGTACCCGGTTTATATGCTAACAAAACCAGATATAAAAATAGTAGTATGTAATCTTGGAAAACAGAACTAGCAATAATAATTATAGTTAATGCGTGTACGTCCAATTATGTCCAACACATAATAACATATACTTTCACTGTGATCGTAAACTGTTATTTATGTCTAAATGAAGGTGAAATGCAACAGTCTCTTTGTCATTCATTTAACATACTTTCAATAATTAGCTTCACAGTTGAGATAATAGCCCCTACATCTGTTTTACATGTGTATGTATCTTCAAAAGACCTGGAAAATTTCAAGATGCGTAGGTACCATTCACATGGACTTGGTTTGACTATCTCTATCTTGCCATAGTGTTTGTGCAGACTGTTTCCATCTGTCAACCACCCGTCTTTCTCGTTAAACCACCGTACCTGCGTTTCACCAGTGAGAAACAAGTTTAGAAAATATTCTCGGAGATCATTAAAATCTTACAATTATCTTGTAGGTAAAATATATGAATTCTACATTTCCTATCGTTCTTTTCAAGATTTAATCCATTTGAACTTAGATTAGTCTAACATGTAAGAGCTTTTTTCGCAGTCGGGAATGTATTATGAAAAGATGGAAACTTATTGTTTTTAGTAATGGCAACTGAGGAGACACCCGCCCCCTAATGATAGAACATCAAGGTATATTCATTTCTGGTACCTATTCACAACTTGATGGAACTATTACACTCTTGCGCAAGGATATCGATTAAGTGGTCTTATAGGAAATCAAACCCGAATTTTCTGGATTGAGGGGTCAACGTTGTAACTGCTAGACTATTGAATTTTATGGTCATTCAAAACAGAATCCTATCGATATCGAGAAAGTTTTATCATTCAATCAGACAAGTATCAAATACATACATTGGCATCTTTGCAATCTTCCCCCGACAGCCGACAAGGTATTGTGACTAGGTTATTCAATCTCGCCGGTATTGTCAAAGGTTCATTGCAATGCGATATTCCGACTAAAGAACCTGTAAAATCAATTAATTAAAATAAATATCTCTGTGAACAACAATCCAATCTATATAAACGCCAGGAAATTTTGAAAGGAAAAAGGGAAGACATATTCTAAACCTGTTACCAAGATTCCTTGAGATATTTAACCTGCAATGTGTACTGTCTCCTGCCTTCTCTTATAGTTAGAGGTTTGACTATTCAGTGTGTAATGAGTGATGTAGGCATTACTTTATCTGTTTTGGAAAGGTGATAATTATCAATATTTATCAATAATCACATTCTTATGGGATTGCACAAAGTTCGTTTTTTTACCTAACTACTGCCTAAAATCAGTCATACGCAGTTCATGTAGTTTGTTGAGATTCATACAAGATTTACAACCCCCACGAAATTTAGGTACATTGGCTAAACATGTTTGAATGAAACATTAATATATGTCAATTTGATTATTTGAAACTAATGGCTTTTACTTGCATTATTTCATTTTTATAATATGCTGAATGCGCAAGGATTTCGTTTTACGCAGTTTTCTACACGGTGCCTCAAGTTTAACATACTCTCGGCAGTTACTTCCCCTTTACATTTATAGTATTTTGGAAAAAAAGCTTCTAAATACCATGTCAAACCACAGAACTGTATAAATCGCTTGTTAATTTGTAATTTTGAAGACTGGAAATAATATTTAATTCTAACACAAGTGGCTGCTTTTCCTATATAAACATATAGGGAAACCTTGTATTTAAGTTTACGATAAAATACAGCACGTTTTTCCAAAGACGCCGTGCCGTCAATGATGTAACGACATGACGTGTGTAAAAAAGCGCATCCGATCGTATTTCGCGTTTTAATTTTACAATGATGTACCTCTACGCGTTAAATAAAGTTCAGGATAATATTCAAAGAAAATAACGTGTTAGAATCGAAATTATAAATTGTTCCCTACGCACTCGTGATTTAGTTACTACGCATCCACTCCTGACTATATTTTATTCAACGATAAAATAGAGGGAGACATTTTTTATTTCTTAAATAGAATTATTGAAAATTGAATTGTTTTGCGTAATTATCAATGTATAACCTAGCGACGGAAGTTCTACAGCATTTCAGTGTTTCGAGTGTGTGATGCGATTGGAGATATTGATCATTTAAAAAAATCAATGTGATCGAGGACTTAAAAATTGATATATAACTGTTCCAATGTGCGGGCTACTCTATTATACAATGCCAAAATCTTACTAAATTTCCATTACTAGCTAAGATAATTATAACCTTCCACCAGTGTTTCAAATACTTTGATATATGTTTGCCTCTATATGATTATAAGCTGCAGTATGCGCCTTTGTCTGCTGTTCCGTCTCATTGTTAGAGGATTCATTCTCTAGCTGTCGGCGAGTGCTGTGTTTGATGGTATTAAGGGTTATGGGATTGTTTCACAGTGACGTACTTAATAATTCATGTATGGAATAGCACCAGCCTACTGATATACATTATACAGAAATGCAATAGTACTGAGAAGAAATAATTGGATATTGCTAGTATGCTCCAAGATATGAAACTACTCAATTTCTTGGATGGATTCCTTTAAGGGTTAAAATGTCAAACAACAGGACTGTATAAATCGCTTGTTAATTTGTAATTTTGAAGATTAGAAATAATATTTAATTCTAACACACGCGGCTGCTTTTCCTCTATAAACATATTGGTTAAGCCTGTATTTTATTTAAGAAATAATCTATGGCTTGCAGTGCTTTATCGAAATTGAAGCATTCCCCGAAGGTGATGCGATTGGCGGAAAAATTCACGAGGGTGAAGCCCGAGTGAATCATTACGCAGGCACATTACCGACGGGAAATGCTTCAATTTCGATAAAGCACTGCAAGCCATAGATTATTTCGATTCTTATAA
Source organism: Saxidomus purpurata (assembly GCA_022818135.1). NCBI lineage: Eukaryota > Metazoa > Mollusca > Bivalvia > Venerida > Veneridae > Saxidomus > Saxidomus purpurata. The sequence continues at coordinate 30,676,076 of JAFMSR010000018.1, forward strand.
GCCGAATTTATGAAAACTATCGTAACTACTACGGACCTTTTTTCAGTTCGGCGGTAATGTGTAAAATAGCATAAATAGTGGCTGTTCAATCCCCGAAGGAGCCAAATTCTTTTTTCGTTATTTTTTCTTTTTTAGTTATCAAATTGAATAACATGAAAAACTATGCCATTTTACAAGATTTGAAAACTGTATCTTAATTTTCCTTGATTTTATCAAGCTGTACAGTTACGTGAAAATATAAAAATTGACCGTGCTCTTTTTAAAAGTTGAATATTTCAAAAAGTAGACGGTAAAACATTTTTATTTTTTCTTATATTTCAATTCATATACTACTAATAAAAGTTTTATGATCAATAGTGATTGCCCTACTCCGAATCTTTTGCTACAGTTGTGTATATGTACATGTGTGATATGTCTCGTGGCAAAATTAGGCAAATTGTATACCCTAGTTTTTGGCATTATTGCATATTTCTTTGTTACACATGTTAAGCTTGTAGAATTATAATACATGTTTTGTAATTCTACATTACTTGTAATACTTTTTGGAACCTAGAAAAAAATTAAATGTAAATAGATACTTGCAAACATATCTATTTTATATTTTATGGTACTTTTTAATATGGTCAGTATTTCTTAAGTGGGGGTAGGGCAACAAAAAACGAAATTATTTTTTAATTGAAAGGTGAAATGTCTTTAAATTTTGCACACTAGTCGGTTAACAGAATGTAGATTATATAAATATTAAGTTTAATGTGTTTTGGAATAGTGTCCATTAGACCCCCACTACCTTAACATTACAATGATGTACTACTAAGCGATAAATAAAGTTCGGGTAATATTCAAGGAAACGTGTTAGAATCGAAATAAGGAACTGTTCCCTATATTTTATCGTCGTTTGGATGCGAAAAATTAAATCACTCGTGCCACGTATTCATGATTTAATTACTACGCATCCAAACTCCTGACTATATTTTATTCAACGATAAAAAAGAGGGAGACATTTATTATTTCCTAAATAGAATTATTGAAAATTGAATTGTTTTGCATAATTATCAATGTATAACCTAGCGACGGAAGTCCTACATCATTTCAGTGTTTCGAGTGTGTGATGCGATTGGAGATATTGCTCATTTAAAAAAATCAATGTGATCGAGGAATTAAAATTCATATAAAACATAACTAAATCAAATCAAAAACTTTGATACAATGAATGAAAACGTTGACGTCATCACACTGACGTCATTACTCCACGTTAAAACGTTGTACAGTTCAGATTAACGGTTCGCTTTTAAATCTCAAGCCCTTTACAAATGTACCAAGCTTACACAGAATAGCACACCGTATGTAATGAAGTTTTAAGTCCTTACAGAAAATTCATTAAATGTTGCAATTAGGAATCTCAAAATACCCAATGAATGACAAACAGTCTAGACACAGACAGGAAGTAAGCCCCTCATCCTTGTTTAGCCCTGCAGCTCAGTGAAGTTGGCACCGTGGCATTTAATATCCACACAGTCTCTGTTCAGCCCGTGACTCTTACATTTGTAGTTTTCCCTCAGCCCGGAGAACTGAGCCCCGTTTCCCCAAGTTTAACTGGTTGCAAATTAAGCTCCGTGCCCCTGCCTAGTATCCTTGTGCGTCCTGGTAAATCCGTGTTTAGTTACCCGGTGAACTGAGCACATTATCCCCAAGCTTACCCGGACACGCACCCTGGTTACCCCGTAATCCTTGTTAGCCGCAGCCACGTGAAATTAGCCTTTTATTCCCTAGTATCCCTGAAGCCTATTTACGACGTGTCCCCAGGTTTTGCCGCAGGTCCGTGAACTAAGCTCCATATTCCATTGTATCAAGATTGACCCTGCAGGTAACATCGCTTCCTTAGGTGTATCCTCAACACTAATATCAACAAAGCCCGTGAAAACAAGCACCTTCTCAGCGGGGACACATGTAGAGGCAAAGCAACCTGAGGCTGTGTTGATAGTGAGACAGGGGCTAACTGTATGGGGTTGCAGGGATATTAACAATGTCGTGTAATCAGATACACTGTTGATACTAGATGACACAACGCTTAACTCATCACCATTCGGGGATTTTCATGTAGGCAATGTAATCTAGGGCTGCGCAGATGCTTGGGGACATGGAGCTGACGGAATACTGAAAGAAACGTTTAACTTGTGGCCAAATTGAAACTATGGGATATGAGGCGGAGTTCCCTAGGCTTAACAGTTCAGAGTTATCAGGATTGTATTATTTAAATTTTCAGAATAATACTATAAAAAAGGTTGCTCATCTTCATTACCAATTCACTGCTGCCTAAAATTTTATGTTGATACAGGTTTTCTCGTGTTAGGGCTCATACCGTATTTAATGATGTTTTCTGAAACAAATTGTCGTACTTCCTCATATGACACCAATACTGGTTTTTCCAAGAAGCGGACTCGAGCTACAAGCTTTCTTCACAATCGACCTAAAATGAATTAGTATAAACTAAACTAAGGAATAATCCTTTATTCCACTGTACAATAACCTGTTTTATTTGAGTTAAGATTAAAAACAAATTGTTCCGGAGTGTATGCAATCCTTATGTAAGTCAGTCAACAAAATCATGGCAACACTACTACAGGCTAATGTTATGAAATAAATGAAAATATCATAGGAAGGTACATTTAAATTTAGTAATTATTTAGAAACTTGGATACACAGCAATGTATGAGTTAGTATCTGCATGTTTGCGTGATGTTCGACTTAGTAACCTTGACGTGATGAGCAATGGTACTCAGGCGAGCGATATAGGGCCGTGAATGCCCTCTTGTTTGTCATTAATTACAATGTCATTATTTTAAAGTGCACACTGAACCACAAATTAGGCATCACTTGTAAATTTTAATAGTGCATTTATTCATTAACTTATTCTTTACCAAATCCTACCAAATTTGAGGTGGAATGAGAGCCGAAAACCAGCTGAGTACATGTATACAATTTTAACATCCTTATGCATCAGTGGTCTGCCAACCTTTCAGACAAACTGAAATTATGTAATGAATGCTCTGGATGTACGATAATGACAATTTAAGTACACGACACGATTGTTCTTAATTGGGAAAGATTAAGTACTATTGTTTAATATAACTGGAACTCTGTCTAAAGGCTTTTAATACATGGTGAAGTACCAACTCACAGATAGTTATCTTCTATCAAAACTTGCAAATTATCTTATTTTCCTGTTCTAACCATGCATGGGTTTCAGTCTAAGTGCACTATAAAAGACTCTTCAGTTTCCATTGCATTTTTCAAGAATGCGGCGAGAATGTGAGTAGATAGTAATTATATCTACTCTTCAAAATTTAGTCTGTTTTAACACTGTTTGCAAGTTTCGGTAGTGGGTCATTAGATACTGCAATTATGCTTAATATGAACATGAAGCATCTGATTGATATCCTTATTTGGATTCAAATGGGTCGTACAGTACGTCTTTCAATATGAACGTAGGCATTATAATTTTATTTAGTAAACTGGGCGCCCCCCATAGGCATGTAGCTTAATACATGTGTATGCATCCTTTTGCTCATTCCATTTTTGGATCGATTGATTTATCAATCGGGCCAATTATGTTAACAGAGTATAGCTTCCTTACGGCCGAACGCTTTACATACAAACAAGTAGTTCCATATATTCAGTTGTTACGAATTATACCGTCTTCAGTTTTAATAATTATATAGTGACAGATCTAAATAATATCAAAACATTTCAGATATCATAATATTATATTGTTGTTTTTCTTACAATTTGCATCTAAATAAACACAGAAATCATAGATTTTACTGCTAATTCAATAAATATAAGTCCTGCAGAAATATACTCTTGATATACAAAAATCCAATGAAAAAGATTTTCCATCTGTACCTGGAACTGGTGATTAAGATCTTGTTACTCAATGTTTATTTATGACCCTCTAGGCAAATTTCTCCCTGGTCAATTAATGGGCAGTTAGCGGTTGTTTCAAGTGAACAAGGGTATTGAATTTCTTTTGCCTGCCGGATTTCACCAGGCTAGATGATCAAGCCCTGTCAGTAGATATGGGCCAGAAAATATTCTGCTTGAATAATGAAAATATCATATCATCTAGCCTGGTGGCGAGGCTAGAGGGCGGAAGTCATGAACTTGTCCAAGCGACAGTCGAACAATGATGAGAAGGGCCCGGTAACCAACCCGTGAGGATATCTGGATCGGCAAACGCTGAGAGTTTTGGAGAAGGACCTGGGGGTGGGGTCCAGTCTTTCGGCATCGGGGTGCAACATGAAGCAGATTAATTGAACATTTAGTTGATTTAAATCTACGAGCTAGTTTCGTTTCACAACCTGTGTATTACACAGATCATAAGATGGTAGAAAGAAGCAAACGTCTTTCTATCAACAATTATCATCCTTACCCCCTTCCCATCCCCTATCGAGCATATTTGATCCAACTTCGGTTATCTCGATTTTTCGTTATCTCGACTTATTTTCTTTGGTCCCAAAAAAATCGAGATAACGAGAGCCGACTGTATATGTTTGCCTCTATATGGTTATAAGCTGCAGTATGCACCTTGTCTGTTGTTCCGTCTCATAGAGGATTCATTCTCTAGCTGTCGGCGAGTGCTGTATTTCATGGTATCTAGGATCATTGGATTGCTTTACAGTGACCTACTTTATCATTCATATCAAACAAAGCATACTGAGAATGATATGCACTAAACAGAAGTGCTTTAGTACTGAGAAGTAATAATTTGATATTGCGAGTATGCTCTACAAATCAAAACTACTCAATTTCTTTGATGGATTTCTTTAAGGGTCAACAAACCTTTCGCTATATAATTAGAAATATGATTTCTGTAGTATCTTTGATTGGTAGGGAGCTGTTTTCACTCAAAAAACATTACCATGTCCTTTTCTTTCGGTGTTTTATTAAGTGTAGATATGGATCTGTACTGTATGTAAAACTCAGAGTTGGTTTCCGTATGAAATGACTCGAAACGGATGTATGTCCATTGTTTTAGTGAAACGCAGTACAATTACCACTTAGTTATATAAATGACACATGTTTGACACACATAGACAACATTTACGGGACTATGATGGCTTGATATTTTTTCCTCCGAAAAGTTATTTTTACATATTATCTTGACCATATTTTTATTTTCCGAACATTTTCGTTGAAACTTTTATGATTCATCTAAAACACATTGGTCTCAGAAAATTAATATAGAGCGATAAGGCTGACATGCCAGGGCAAGTTAAGTCATGGTTTGTTTGTATTTGTGCTTATGTTCCACCGTCCTTGTTCAAGGAATACCCGGTACGACATGTAATCTAAACTCACGGAAGCATTGTCGAAGACTGTGAGTAACTTTGACTTATGAAATGTGAAACAGTGAATCCATGCATAGTAAAAAGTAGCTAATTTACGGCAGAAATGGACTACTTTTTAGATAAAAGTGTTTAGTACCTCGGAGAAATAGGGTTACTAAGTAATGATCAATAAATATATACATACCGATAAATATCATATAAACGTAACAATGTGATTTCTCCATTTTGAGTATTTCCAGAAAGGTGTAAGATACGTAACCTTTCGCAAATTATTACTAAAACATAAATGAAGTCACCGTAACGCGTGCAGTGATACCAAGACGTATACTAGTGATGAACAAATACCCGGAAAAAAATAAATTTGTCGGTTTATCATCTAAGTACAAAGTGACTTCTTCCGACATTGTATGAAAGCGATTAATCGTAAATAAATCATGTGGTTTTTTTTTTTGACTTCAAATATAAACACGTGCTTCCTTATTGCAATTAATCAACACTATGTCCAGCATAATCAGATATAAAATGACACATATAGGAAACATGAAATGGAAATCCGGAGAAATTCAGAACACGATCACGTTCTCACAACATTTGTTCTGTCGTAAAATAGAAAATGTGTGGGCGAAGATTCTGATCTGTGTTTTATATAGCATTTTATTAAGTGGTAATAGTAAACTTGCAGTATTATGGTTTGAGACAGCGGCCAGATATAACACATTTTTTATTTGAGACAGCGGTCAGGTATAACAGATTCTTTTTTTGAGACAGTGGCCAGATATACCTCATTCTTTATTTGACAGCGGCCGGATATACCTCATTCTTTATTTGAGGCAGCGGACAGATATAACACATTCTTTATTTGAGGCAGCGGCCAGATATAACATATTCTTTATTTGAGACAGTGGCCAGATATAACACATTCTTTATTTGAGACAGTGGCCAGATATAACACATTCTTTATTTGAGACAGCGGTAAGATATACCTCATTCTTTATTTGAGACAGCGGCCAGATATATCTCATTCTTTATTTGAGACAGCGGTCTGATATACCTCATTCTTTATTTGAGACAGCGGCCAGATATAACACATTCTTTATTTCAGACAGCGGCCAGATATAACACATTCTTTATTTGAGACAGCGGTCAGATTATAACACATTCTTTATTTGAGACAGCGGCCAGATATAACACATTCTTTATTTGAGGCAGCGGCCAGATATAACACATTCTTTATTTGAGGCAGCGGCCAGATATAAAACATTCTTTATTTGAGACAGCGGCCAGGTATAACACATTCTTTATTTGAGGCAGCGGCCAGATACATGTATAAAACAGTCTTTATTTGAGACAGTGGCCAGTTATAACACATTCTTTATTTGAGTCAGCGGCCAGATATAACACATTCTTTATTTGAGACAGCGGCCAGATATATCTCATTCTTTATTTGAGGCAGCGGCCAGATATAACACATTCTTTTTTGAGACAGCGGCCAGAAATTTACACATTCTTTACACATAATTGTAACAAAATGATTCCAACCGACACCAAATGTCACAGTAACGTATGTTCATATATATTCAACATGTACATTGTAGGTACGTTTCGTGCGAATTTTAATTATTCATGAAACGCTTTTCTATATGAGGGAAGTACCCGATTTATCGTAAGACATGTAACGTTGACTGAAAAATAGCTTAAGTATTTTCGACTGATCAGTTCTTAAACTAAACACATGTTTTTGTTTTTACACCACCAGCTTTCTCTTGTTTTCTTTCTAGTTTATCACTTTTCCTTCTTCGTCTTTAGTCACTGAAATGAACATGCTAACAATAATACATATTATTTTATGTTTTTGGGTGGTTTATCGAAATATAACGGTGAATTATATCCCGATAAAATCAATGGCCACTCAGTGAAAATTATCAAAATCTGTTACCCGGATTAACGTCAAAAAGTATACCGAGCGTACTGAATGACGGAAACTATATGACCATGACGTCGTTAAAATGACGTCATCTTTGCGATGCTTTCTGATGACGTATCTCGCAATTTCGACATTTTATTGAATACCCAACAAAAGTAGAGTTTTAGACATAAAATAAACTGAAAAAGTGTTGGTCTCGATATAATATCACGATAATTTCACTCGTGAACACCAAAAGTGTTGCGCCACTCGTGAAAATATCACTTCTGGTGCCCACTCGGTGAAATTATAACGTGATATTACACCGAAACCAACAATAATCTTATATATATATATATAAATAACAAAGAAGAAATAAAATAATTGTTTTGTTTTTATTTACTTGAGAATACTAAAGGTCTTACTCATGTCAGTCACGAGCACGATACTGAGGAGTGTGTGATCATATTTGTTCACAAGGTCATTCAGACGACTGGAAACTGACTTATGATATACATGTTCCTATCAACATGTACTTTAGTAAAGCATTGAAACACTGTTTACGTAAGAACTTGCTGCTCATTTCAACTGGGCCACTGGAACCATCACCACTTACATAAATTAAATCACTGAAAAACCACTCCGTCAATATAAACAGGCAAGATTTGTTTACAATGATTAAGTAATTTAAACACTGTTTTCGGCAATTATTTAGTAATATTGAAATACTGCTCATGTCTGTTTAAAGGTCCAATACTAAGGAAAGCGAAAATTCAAATATACTTTAAAAAACACAGAAATAAGTTATCTTGATAAAATATGAAAGTTGGTATGTACAAATTCTAAATAAATCACAGTACATGTACAATTATTTTTCTATGCATTATGAAGAAAGTTAAAAAGACCTGGGTGGTCATTTTGTCGATTCACTGGAATTTCAACATAAAACACATGTCTGTAAATTTTAACCTGACAGTCTTCATTATTTAGTGTCTTGCATAAGGTAATGTACTTGCCATTGAAATAACTGTCACTTAATTTTCGCTTAGTTGTGGACCTTTAACCATTTAACCATGCTTATGTGAATAAGTGTGAATTTAAAAAATGTCCACGTCAGTTAAGCCATTGAGTCATTGCTTACTTCTATTAACATACTGACGTCTGTTAAGCCATTGAAGCTCAGCCTCTTTTCTCGAAAAACAAAAACAAATAACACAATCATGATGTCGTCAATTATACATATAAGGCTTAGCTTTCGTCAATTGAACTATTTAAACACAGCTTACGTTAGTCAAGCCATTTAGTAATGCTTATGTCTACATATTTGAAAATTGAAATACTGCTTATATGAACTATAAGTAAACAATTGAAAGACTTCTAACATTATTTTACATCAATTTAACAATTTACTAATTAGTTGCGTTAATTAAAGTCAGTGAAACATGGCTTTCGCGAACTAAGCCATTAAATCAAAACAACAAAGTCGGCGAAAATTTGCTATTTTATGTAATTAGTAATTCATTTCATATTCCTCACAACACTGAAGTTACAAACCTGCTATTGGCTCCTTTAATTCCACTGCATCCGCGGCAACCGCATTGGCGCCTTTACCAACACAGGTGTAAGTTCGATAGTCCTTATGGGCCAGTATAGATTTATGAATGACCAGTGTCAAAAATTTGACTGGCATGCCATCTCCGTCTTCCTCCAATACCTTCAACATGTAAAACGTGTCAATTCTTTTCAAAGGTAATTTTTTGTCTAAAAACAATGCTAGTCACTTTAAAGGGTATTATCACTTAGCGAAAACATTTTCCTATTCATTTTACGAAGTGACCGCTGTCGTTCCTGGCTTAAAGATAACAAACAACTATTGTAACATCACCGTGTAGATAGATCAGCATTGTGTTACAGCACCGTGTAGATAGACCTGTATTCAGCAGCAGTTTGATTAGAATACATCCATTTGCCGACTGCATATCACGTGGTCAGCTTTAAGAACTGATTAATGACAGCAACAAATTATGCTTCGTCAACACCACGCTTAAAGCTGCTCGCTCTCAGTTACCGTTGAAAATGCTATTTTCATAAATATAAAACTAAAGGCTAGAATAAAAAAATACGCAAAAATCTAGGTAAGAATGTGCAGAAATAGATTGAAAAGGTCGGTTACACGGCACCGCTACACTATATATTTATATTAGAATTTCAAAAGCGTTTAATAGCTTATTTTTCGAAATTTAGAGATGTACGTGACATTTATACTGGAGCCTTTTTATATCACAAAATGTTATATAATACGTTATTTACATACGGTTTGCAGAAATTTATTCTTTTACCAAAATCTGAGAGCGAGCAGCTTTAATTTCTAAATTCGACATGTCCTTTTTTAATTATAGGACAGAACCATGAATTGCTCAAATAGGTGATCAGTGAAAGCTACCTGATTAACTTGTGGACAGCGAAGACAATGACAACACGGATGTGCATGCTTATTGTGGTCTACACTGGTTGCAAAGTTAGATGTTGCTTTGATTTTGTTTTAAATTCAGCACCAATTAAGATCGTTGTTTTACTTGATAGAATACATTTGGTAAGCCGAATTACTTTACTGTATGAATTATATATGTTCGACTTACTTTGAATTTCCAGTCTGATTGTATTGCTTTTCCGTTTAATTCAGTCCCAGATGTCCAGTATGCATCATACAATGGCGACGCCTGGATGACACATGACATAGTCACAAGTTCTCCTCCAGCAGCGTACACTTTTGGGTCCATCACTGTCACCTCGGGTCAACTTCATAAAGTAGTTATAACGGTTAGCAAAATTTGTAGTTTAGTCCTTAACGATTTTCCTTACTAGTAGCATACATAATACTAAGTACTTCGGAAATGTCACAAAGTGTATTAAAACAATTCTAAGTTATATGCCATGTAGAACAATCTAGCTTTTTTGTTTTGATGTCGAGTAGCATATATTTAAAAGTTCACTTTGTATAGTTTGACCATCTTGAGCTCATAATCGAGTTCAGGCACAGTAGAATACACCACACGTGATCTTTCAGCAGAATACGTCGAAACTATCACATGACTAGTTTGCTGGAACTACTTTACAGAATCAGTATGACATACGGACGTAGCTTATGTCGTACACCGAGAAGTACATGAATTTACTGAACGAAACAGAGTTTTTATACTCACAGTTAACAGCGACACGCATCCTTCTCTCAGCCTCGCCATGCTTGTTTCTAGCACGGCATATGTATTCATCCGCGGCATACCTCGTGGTTTTTCGTATCCTCAGTTCGGGGCCAATTATGCCTACTATCTCTGAAATGAAGAACTTCAATGTTTAGTAAGCTTTCAGGATAATGTTATGCTTTCCGTTCTGAAATGAGCTAATTAAATATGCACAAGAATTACACATGCTTACCATGTACTTACTGTTACCTACTAGTATACCGGATATTGCATATAAGAGTTTGGACTAGTTAGTTTGTCAATGGGACTGACTATGATACGTCTGTGTTGTTCACAAAAAAATCTGTGTTGTTGGTGGTAAGAAGTACACTGAATTTACAGTACGACCCAAAGCCAGCTCGGGCCTAAAATAATGTTGTTTCGTTTTCAAAGTCTATCTCAACATACAATACTAAATTACAATGTAAAGAGGAGATTTTATCAACTTGTGGTGAACTTGAAGTCGTGACAGTAGCTGAGCTGATGAATACTAAAAGTACAGTTCATTAAGGCCACACATAGATACCTAACGGAATTGCATGGAAACTTACTACAATCTACACGTGACTAGACAGTTTTATACGTCTGCTTTACCGTCACAAGCCCCGTACAACTCGCAACAACCGTCTTTAACTACCTAACTGACGTAGGGCTACTACCTGGGATCTTAAATACCCTGACACTTGCTATTGATAGATGATAGTTGATACGTTGTTGTTGTTGTCCTCGGTACCATGTTATTTTCGGTTCCGGTATTCCTGTTACTACGCACTTGAGTGAAGCTGTCGAGTGTTCAGTGAAATCTACTCGAGGAGCTGACGATTCTGTTTCATCAACTCTCGGTGGAGCTACAAGTACGTGTTTAATATAACATAATATGGAAGTTCTTTTAACTAAACTAATTAGTAAATGTTAATACATGTAATGTACATGTTTATGTAAGAATACTGTTATTAACAAAACCAGATATAAAAATAGTAGAATGTAATCTTTTGGAAACCGTGACTAGCAATAACGTAGTTAATGCATGTACGTCCAATTACGTCAAACACATAACCATATACTTTTACTGTCATCGTAAACTGGTATCATAGTCCAAATGAAAACAATTGAACGCAACAGTCACTTTTTCATGAACATTACTTACTTTCGATAATCAGCTTCACAGTTGAAATAAGAACGTCTTGACCTGTTTTACATGTGTATGTACCTTCAAAGGACCTTGGAATTCTTGAGAGGCGCAGGTTCCATTCACATGGACTTGGTTTGCCTATCGTTATCTTGTCACTGTGGCTGCGCACTGTGGTTCCATCCGTCAACCATTCGGCCTTCTCGTTAAACCACCGTACCTGCGTATCATCAGTGAAATACAAGTTAGAATCATTAAAATCTGACAATTATCTTGTAGGTAAAGTATATGAATTTTACATTTCCTATCGCTCTTTTCAAGATTTTATTCATCTGAAGTGAACTTTGAGAGTGATCAATCTAAGATGTAAGAGCTTCTTTTGCTGTTGGGAATGTAGTATAAAAAAAAGAAAAAAAATCTTATTGATTTAGCTCGATAAACTTTCAGTAATAGCAACGGGGGACACTCTCCCCTTAATGATAGAACTCAAAGTGTAATCATTACTGGTATCCATTCATAACTTGATGGACTGTGACACTCTTGCGCAAGGATATAGCTGAAATAGTCTGACCTAGAAACAAACCCGAATTTTAAAGGCCAACGTTGTAACTGCTAGAATATGGAATTCTATAGTCATTCAAAGATAGGATCCTTTCAAAATCGTTAAAGTTTTATTTCAATCAGAGAAGAAACAGTTACATACATTAGCATCTTTGCAATCTTCCTGCAACAGCCGGCAGGGTAAGGTGGCTTCATTATTAGCCGTCGCTGTTATTGTCCAATTTTTATTGCCACGCGATATTCCGACTAAATAACCTGTAAAAATCAAGTATTATATATACGAACAGGTATCCAATCTATACAAGGAACATATCAGTGGTCCAGTGGTTACGCGCCTGACTTGCTATCCAGGGATCGCAGGTTCGATCCTCCGCTCCTCCACTAACATAACTAATAGTCTTTCGGATGAGACATAAAAACCCATGATGTCCCATGTACACCACGTTGAACAGTTTTGTACACAAGGCATGTTAAAGAACCAAGGGTGTCTGTGGGACGGGACACGTTCTGTATCAAAACCAAAATAACTATACACTTTTTCCGTGTGTGTTGGGGGGGAGGGGGGGGGGACGTTGGTCATATGGATTATCCGGTATCAACGATAAAAATCTGAAAAACATACATACATCTATAAAATGTTTAAAATAAGTATCGTTAGATATGATATGTGAAAACCAACGCCAACAAATTTTAAAAGGAAAAAGAGAAGACATATTTTAAACCTGTAACCCAGAATTCTTGACCTGCAATTTGTACCATGTCATATGCTATCTAGAGTTTTGTAACTTACTCGGACTCGGACTACGGACTGCTGACTAGAGAGTAAAGTAAGGGGTTTTCTCAAAAGTGAAATATTCTTAAATACATCTGCAGTTGCGGCACATAAATTTATTTTTTGTGTGGTATGCATGAAACAACAATTATCACTGACATAATTTTATTAACATGTATCAGTTTATATTACTCATCATCTTAGCCTACTTCTTTTGCCCAGTTCTCTCGGTATCATGGGTACTTTTTCCTGAAAAATCTTTTATAGTCAAACTTAGTGTAGCTAAAGGCCTTTTCGCTGCTCGTCGTCTGGATTTAGCCTGGCTCCGCACCTTAAAAATGCACAAAAATTGAAAATTCAATAATAGAAAACCCGAGGTTTAAATGTTATACAGCAGGGTTCATTGTATGTATTCATATGTTCTGTTTCGTAAACACGCATAATCTGATTTTGCTTCTATGTGTTTTTTTTCTAAAAATAAACCTGTAAGATTTTGTTTTTAAACAATGCTGAGAGGCGAGACTTATAAGGCAAAGGTGGTATTTCAGAAGTTTGGGGTGGCGCAGGGCCTGGTGCATCTCTTGGAGGCGGCCATTTTGAATTTGTGATGTCATAGTGCAGTAATTAAATATTTATGTAAGTATTACTGCTAAGTTAAAAACAGCAGTTTCAAATGTATATTTAAATATGGTAACCTATATGACGCTTAATTAATGTAATCAACTTCAGGTGAAAAAACAATCATAAAAAAGTAAATGGGGTTCAAAATAAAATCTTGAAAAAGAGTCGTGTCTAATAGTACGTCTTATTTACATATTTACTATATATTTTATTCCTCATAGCTCTTTTATCTTTTATCCGATTTCAAATATTCTCTCAACTATTTGTTTATGCTAACAAGCTCTTTAGTTTCAGGCTAAGTTATATTTTTACTTTCGTTACCCTTTAAAAAAAATTTGATATACGAAACTGTCGATACATATCGTGCGATTTAAATTACAAACAGCGAGTTACAAGGGAAATATTGAATTATTCCTTTCTTTGTATCATAAACTTAAGCATTTGCACCCGAGGAATTCTGGTCATCTATCCATACTGACCTCAAAATTTAGAAAAAATATTGGTCCAGGGGAACCGCTCGACTTATCTTTTAAGGGATAAGATATACGCTAACAGGAATCCAGTGATGACTAGCCTCACAGATGCACAAATAACCCGGAAGCGAAGAAAAGAATGTATGGCTATATTCAGAAACGCTCCTCGACTCAACCTCGACCAAGGAAGGGACCGTTAGGCATATGTGATTAGCCAGTGAATACTTAAAGTAATAAATCAGTTATCTCTAAGTAACTTAAATAATTAGTTGACCAATTAACGGCAAGTAACGAAGTCTTCCTTGGTGGAAGTCGGGTCTAGAAAGGTTTATGAATATAGCCATAAGACTTTGGAGCACAATTAACATATGTGTACACTTACATAGAGCTTAAATTTCAATACGTTTATTTTGGTGGCACCCAAGACCGATGCATATGTTCTGGACTTGTTTGAAAAAGAAAGGAAATTGAATTGAATTGTTAAAGTAAAAAATGATTGATTTATATAGTTTTGTCAATGTTCATTTAATGACCCTTTAACTGCAATACGGTTTTAATTACAAGATGATACACACGCTTGAGAAAACCCCTGGTAATATTCACCAGGCAGCAGTCCGAAGTCCACGTCCGTGTAAGTTACAAAACTCTATTAGAGTAAGAGGTTTCGCTTTTCCGTGTGTAATGTCTGGATGGTGATGAGTGATGTAGGGATTACTTTATCTGTTTGGAAAAGTGATAATTATCAAATATTTATCATATGGGATTGCACAAATTTCGTTTTTTACCTAACTACAGCCTAAAATCAGTCATACGCAGTTCATGTAGTTCGTTCAGATTCATACAAATCTTACAAACGCCGTTCAGTAACGCCCACGAAATTCAGGTACATTTGCTAAACATGTTCGATGAAACATTTATATATGTCAATTTGATTGTCTAGCACTAATAGCTTTAACTTGCATTCTAATATGCCTACGGTATATTTCTATGGTCAATTCGAGTGCATTAATATGATTAAAGCGCTCGGAAAAGTAGGCGGAGTTTCGGACATGGAAGTAGCTCCTTCCGACTTTTCTAATTTACTCCCGCGCAAAAATAAAATATAGAAATGGAAATAATATCAGTATAAATACATCAGTCGCATGAAAAAGATTTGTTTAAGAACCTAAATATTATTTTTGATTGCGTCAAGTAAGCCTTAGAATACCCTCACCTTGTTTTCCTTAAAAAAGGCCAAGAAATTCAGGATAAACAGTCATACAATTTGATTCCGGGAGACAAAACTATGAATGAAAACGTTTACGTCATCACACTGACGTCATTACTCCACGTTAAAACGTTGTACAGTTCAAATTAACGGTACGCATTTAAATGATTGGCTGCTTTGTTAGGTTCTGAATCTGACGTCTTCTGCATAATGTCAGTCAGGTATTTCTTTTTATATTTTATGTATTAAACTAAAATAAGTTTGTATAATATAGTTATGTTTGATATCTTGAATGGTTGCCCGAATAGGGGAGTGAATTCCAACAGCTACTATTTATGCTGTTTTACACATTACCGCGTCCGTAATAGTTTTCAAAAAATTGGCTTCTAAGAATCGAAATAATCTATGTCTTGGAGTGCTTTATCGAAATTGAAGCATTTCCCGTCGGTAATGTGCCTGCGTAATAATTCACTCTGGCTTCGCCCTCGTGAATTATCCGCCAGGCGCATCACCTCCGGGGAATGCTTTAATTTCGATAAAGCACTCCAAGCCATAGATTATTTCTTAATTATTTCATTATTTATAATATGCTGAATGCGCAAGAATTTCATTGATCGCAGTTTCCTATACAAGTGAAAGTAACAGGTGCGAGTTTAACATACTCTCTTAGCAGTGTGTGTTACTTTCCCTTTATATTCATAGTATTTGCGAAAAAAGCATTCTAAAGATTATATCAAAACACAGGACTGTATAAATTGCTTGTTAATTTGTAATTTTGAAGACTGGTAAAAATATTTAAATAGAATTATTGAAAATGGAATTGCTTTGCGTAATTATCAATGTATAACGTAGCGACGGAAGTCCTACATCATTTCAGTGTTTCGAGTGTGAAATGCGATTGGAGATAGCGCTCATTTCAAAAATATAAATAAAAATGTTCGAGGACTTAAAGATTTTTATAAAACATATTAACTGTATAATTGATTATAATTCGATATGAAACGACGGATTAAGATATTCACAGGCTACTCTGTTATACAATGCCAAAATCTTACCAAATTTTCGTTAGCTAAGATAATAATCACCTCCCGAGTGTTTCAGATACTTTGATGTATGTTTGCCTCTATATGATTATAAGCTGCAGTATGTACCTTTGTCTGCTGTTCCGTCTCATTGTTAGAGGATTCATTCTCTAGCTGTCGGCGAGTGCTGTGTTTGATGGTATTAAGGGTTATGGGATTGCTTTACAGTGACTTACTTTACCATTCATATCAAATAGTATGGAATATCGTTAGCCTACTGAGCATGATATACACTAAACAGAAGTGCTTTATAGAACTGAGAAGTAATAATTGGATATTGCGAGTATGCTCCAACAAATTTCTTGGATGGATTCCTTTGAGGGCCAACAAGCCTTTCGCTATATAATTAGACAGAAAAGGGTCACATTTGTTTTCTGTAGTAAATTTGATTGGTAGGTCGCTGTTTTCGCTCAAAGAACATTACCGTGACCTTTTCTTTCAATATTTTATTAAGGTAGCTCACTACCTTTCGTCAGTAAAGTTAAAAGTTCTCACATTTGTTTGAAATTTTGTACATGTGTATATTGTGCCCATCTGCGTTGCATGGTAACGTTTTTATTCACATGACATCACGTGACGACATTTAACAACGCTATTTGGCGACAGCGTACCGGAAGCATACCGTCATGTGGTTATTGTTATTTTATTTTGTCATATGTGGACCTACTTTTATTTTTCAAAGTTTGCTATAATACTTGCAAAATATTCTATCAATCGGTGTGCAAACTATTACACGTTAGTTTAAAAAGTATCACATTTCGGTCGAAAACGTACAGAAAAACGTCAGAAACAACATTTTTCTGATCCATGAATTTTGGCATTTCGGAGAATAACCAAAAAAGTAGACGGTGAAAGATTTTGAAATTTAAGCAATTTACTATTTTTGATATCTGAAACTGAATAATTGAATAAAAATGGGATGTGTTCGGCTTAGATTTTTCAGAAAGCGCTCTTGAATAATGTCACTGTAACGCGAAAAAGTGACGACGCTTCTAGGAATAGGTAAATAAAGTGATCGTTTACGTACACGGAGTGAAAATGTCAAACAGTCACTGGACTAATTTTTTCATACGTAACTTCCGAAAACTCCAATATTTTAAAGGATGGAACAAACAATTTCTCAATATTTCATTTATTACCTATATATTTATGGAAAAATACTCTACCAGCTTACTTACTAATATCTTGAGTGTTGTCTCACAGAAGTTGTCTTAAACGGTTTTCACAACTTCTCGAAAATAAAAGTCTTAAATGCTTCGACTTAAAACCTATCCTGACAACAGTAGACCCTTTACTAGCACCGAATGATTATAAAGTAAAAGTACATTTCCACATTTTGCTAGAAAGTCAACGAAATTCCATAATGCACAACCCGTATTGCTAAAAACTCGTGTACATGTTTAAGCCACGCTGTTGTTATCCTAGAAATGATCCCATCTATTTGCAGCTATTTGGATAGCAGTCAGGCAATTGACGTTGCTAAAATATTTGCTCTTTAAACATCTTAAAAAACATTTACATAATACTTTCTTCTTGAGTATGTAAAACCATTCATATGTTTTTAACAGTGACAACCGGTACATAAATCAAAGAATAAAATGAGCCTTCAATTTTACAAGGTACTGTCAAATTACTTTCATAACATGTAATCATTAAACTTTTGAAAATGTGGCGTGCAATTAAAACTGTTTTCCGTTTGTGTGTTATTTTATCAAGTAATTTATAAAATGTGATACGTATCCTGTTTTCTTTTCAAACGCATTCAAAACGAATTTTAACCATGGTAAGTGTAGTTTTATCGTAGTTCAATGGTGCACTTACGAAGATCATAATTGTAATGATGATTGCATACAGACTGCAGGATGCTTTGTGCTTAAATAAACTAAGATGTTTTTCTGCCTACAAATGGTGCAATTATCCAATAATATATGACATTTAATACCGTATCATACTTCAAAATATTTAATAAAATATAGTTTATTTTATAGAAGATGGTGCAGGTGTTTGTACCACAAAATCCATATCCTTTTGTATATATCATTATATAAACACCTATACAAGTAAGCCGTCCCGGATTCTGTATTGTATGCTTTACCTCAAACATGCATAATTAGATCCAGGTTTGATACATGCGTCATATGACGATTAAGTGGATTGCAGTTTTCCTCTCCACACACATTTGATATACAAAATCGAACGTAATAAACTTTGAAAAGTGCTTTAGTTACATCACATTAAGACGACCGTCTTTGGCAACTTTTTGGGTCGATTGTTAAAATCGAACCAAAGTTAACAGAGTATATCGGCCCCTTACGGCCGAACGCACAACATACAAACAAGTAGTTCCATATAAACAGTTGTTAGGCATTATAGCGATTTCTGTTTTCAAAATTATTACTATAGATAGATACTTACTAAACAATAGATAGATTATTACTAAATCTAAATAATTTAAAAACATTTCAGAATAGAATAATATTATTTCGTTGTTATTCTTTAAATGTGTAATTAATCGTAAATACTATTAATGCGCGAACGAACGACTTGGACATACAAATTTATAACAACTCGTTTTTTACCTGTAACGCTATAGACGGCGGACATAGAGCAGTTGGTAAGATATGCTGGAAATTTAAATGCGCTGACATACTGCGGCGGACGCGAGTTCGAAACCCATCTAATACAGTTTTTTTTTTACATTTTTTTTCTGTTTTACTTATAATTTTAAGACTTTAAACCATTTTCAATGTTTTACAGCAAATAATCATAGAAAACTTCATTCATGTCAAACTTATAAGGATAATGTTAATAAGACATATTATTCGATAACAGTAAAGTTCAGTCAGTAGTCGTGTCAGGTTTTGCTTGTACAACCAGAATTGGTTTCCTTGGGTTCTTTTGGGGCCATGCCTCAACATCAATCATCACCAATTTCTAGAATATTTACATGTCAGTTTTGTTTGTGGGCCCGCTGTGATACTTTGTATCACTGTTTTTCTTGTTCAGTTATTAATTTACTCTGTGTCTTCTTTGATCTTGCTCATTGTTCAGTTTTTGCCTACAATTTAGGATAGGAATTTATTTTGTATTATTGACACAATACACTCAACCCTATGGGCAAATCCCATAACTTTTGAATGACATTAAAAGTTGTGCAAACTTTGAATTTTCAGTTCAGGTTTGTAAAATTCCACTTCTCAGTTACCATTCACAGCTATGATACTTTATAGGGTAGTTGAACATACATGTAGTCACTGAATGCAAAAGGTAAGCACATGGGTTCCTATCAAAAGTAAAGTTTACACATATGGTTAAAGGTCAAACTCTGTGGACATTTGTGTCTCCAGTTTGTTGATAACTTTACTCATGCATGGGTTGCCCTGATATTTACACATGTATGTGTACAGTCTGTGTTGTTCAGAGACAATCGACCCTCCAGCACTTTCAGTCCTTTGATTCATAGTGTACCTGGGATCCAAACACTTCGCCTTAAAACATTGTCTCGGAGATTACAGCAGCTTGGCAATCTACTTGATTAAAAACTTAACCACTGAGACAGTCGACTTTTCCATGCATGTACATGTATACTAAAACACTATATCTTGCGGCTATAAATATGTATGTTACAATTTAATGCGTTATGTTACGTTATAATCCAGAACTAATATAAAATTGGAGTTAATTTTGCTGAAGTAAAAGCGAAGTCCGACTTTCATTCTTTCAACAAAAGAGTGCTATTTCGAGTAGTTTCAGCAAGCAAAATTGCGTAACATTTCGAGTCGTAACTGTACATGTAATTGAAAATTGAGGAATTAAAAAATTAAAGTCACCTGCAAGTAGGATGGTCCTGAATTTTTACCACTTAGTTATATAAATGACACATGTATGACACAAATCTTTCTGTTCATAGGGAAAATAACGAAACTATAATAAATTGATATTTTCCCCAGAAAAGTCATATGTTACATAATATTTTGAGCATATTTCTATTTTCCGAAAATTTTCGTTGAAACTTTTATTATTCATCTCAAACACATGGGTCTCATAACTTAAGATAGAGCGATAAGGCTGACATGCCAGGGCAACTAAAGTCATGGTCTGTTTGTATATGTGCTTATGGTCCGCCATCCTTGTTCAAGGTATACACGATACGACATGTAACCTAAACGGAAGCGTTGTATTCCCTTTTAACAACTTTGACTTATGAAATGCGAAACAGTGAATCGACGCATAGTAAATAAAAGCTAATTTACGGCAGAAATAGACTACTTTTTAGATAAAAGTGTTTGGTACATCGAACAAATAGAGTTACTAAGTAATGATCAATAAATATATACATACCGATAAATATCATATAAACGTAACAATGTGATTTCTCCATTTTTAGTATTTCCAGGAAAGGTGTAAGATAGGTAAACTTTCGAAAATTATAACTAAAACATAAATGAAGTCACCGTAACGCGTGCAGTGATACCAATACGTACTACTGATGAAAACATACCCGGAAACAAATAACTGTGCCGGTTTATTATCAACAGATAAACACGTGTTTCCTTACTGTAATTCAGATACAAGACATTCTGTATTTGAAACAGTGGCCAGACATAACACATTCTTTACTTGAGGTAGAGGCCAGATATAATAGGGTTATTCGTATAGTAAGCCGGATTTGCCCGAGTCGTGCGTCGGATCACACGAGTGCGTAGCATGAGTTTGATCCGACCTCGACGAGAGCCAATCCGGCTAATGGATCACATAAATATACTGATAACCCTTTTATTATATACTTTTTGACACTTTGTTGCGCGAAAAGACTAAATTAAAATGACATTTTAAGCATAAAATTGAAGGAAAACTCTTTCTAGCGCGAAATATACGTAGTGTGCGACGTCATTTTATTGACGTCATCGTATAAACAATTAGTAACCATCCAGTCAAAAGCGACGTTTTTAACGCCATGTGTTTTTTAGGGCCAATTGAATGCACTCTTACAAATAATGCCGCACTGTCCGTATTGCACGTACATACAATACGGATTCTTTTTCTGTCAGGCCGTATTTGATGGTTGAATAAAGGCTGTATTTTTGACAGAATATTTATAGGTATATAATAAAACATATTCTTTATGTGAGACAACGGCCAGATAGAACACATTCTTTATTTTAGACAGCGGTCACACATAACATATTTTTTATTTGAGACAACGACCAGAGAGAACTCATACTTTATTTGAGAAAAATAGCCTGACGTAACACATTTTTTATTTGAGAATTCAACACATTCTCTATTATTTGAAACAGCGGCCAGATATACCAAATTCTTTATTTGAGACAACAGCCAGACATAACACATTCTTTATTTGAGACGAAGACCAAATATAACATATATTTTATTTTAGGATACAACAAATTCTTCATTTGAGACAATGGCCAGATATTACACATTCTTTACACAGAATTGTAACAAAATGATTCGAATCGACACTAAATGTCACAGTTACATATGTTCATATATATTCAACATGTACATCGTAGTTACGTTTCGTGCGAAATTTTAATTATTCATGAAACGCTTTTCTATATGAGAGAAGTACACGATTCATCGTAAGACATGTAACGTTGACTGATAAATATATTTCAGTCTTTAAAACTAAACACATGTATTTGTTTTTACACCACCAGCTTTCTCCTGTTTTCTTTATAGTTTATCACCTTTCTTTCTTCGTCTATAGCCTCTGAAAAAAAACATGCTTATAATTATACATAATAATAACAAAGAAGAAATTAAATATGTTTTGTTTTTATTTACTTGAGAAAATTAAATTTTTTAGACTTGTCAGCCACGAGCACGAGATGTTAGTGCACCGACTGAGGAGTGTGTGATCATATTTGTTCATAAGTTCATTAGGCGACTTGAAACTGACTTATAATATACCTGTTCCTATCAATATGTACTTCAGTTTAGCATTGAAGCACTGCTTTTTTAGGAACTAGCTGTTC
This sequence comes from Saxidomus purpurata, assembly GCA_022818135.1. Taxonomy (NCBI): domain Eukaryota; kingdom Metazoa; phylum Mollusca; class Bivalvia; order Venerida; family Veneridae; genus Saxidomus; species Saxidomus purpurata. Next base: position 30,698,413 of record JAFMSR010000018.1, read on the forward strand.
GTTTCAACTGGGCCACTGAAACAATCACCACTTACGTAAATTAGACCACTTAAATACCGCCCCGTCAATATAAACACTGACGTTTTGTTTACGCTAGTAGAGTCATTAAAACACTGTTTACGTCAATTATTCAGCCAGCATTGAAACACTGTTTACGTCAATTGTTTAGCTATTGAATTAAACATAGCTTATGTCAATTTGGGCATTGAAACACTGTTTACGTCAATCAAGTCATTGCAACACTTACTGTTTATTCCAATTGGGCCACTGAAACCACCACCACTTACATAAATTAAACCACTGAAACACCGTCTCCGTCAATATAAGCAAAGAAGCTTTGTTTACGACAGTTAAGTTAATCAAACACTGTTTACGTCAATTAGTCAGCCATGAAAACACTGCTTGCCAATGAAATACTGCTTATGTCTATTCAACAATTGAAACACTGCTTTTGTGTTCTATTTGAAAATATTTGAAAAACTTCTTACACTAATTATATCATTTAAGCAATTTAATAATTGGTTTACGTCAATTAAGTCATTGAAACACTGCCTACGTCAATTAAGTCATTGAAACACAGCTTATGTCAATTTAGTCATCGAAACAATGTTAACGTAAATTAAGCCATTGAAAAACTGCTGACGTCAAGTTGGTCATTGAAAAACTGCTAACGTCGATGTAGTGAGGTTACGTCAATTAAGGCATTGAAATACATCTTACGTCAATTTAACCACTGAAATCTGTTTACGTCAATTTAGTCACTGAAAAACTGCTAACGTCAATTTAGTCACTGAAAAACTGCTTACGTCAATTTAGTCACTAAAGCACTGCTTACGCGAATTAAGTCATTGCAACACTGTTAACGTCAATTAAGTCTTGAAACACTGTTTACATTAAAAAGTTATTAAAACACAGCTTATGTCAATATAACCATTTAAACACTGCTTACATCAATTAAGTAATTGAAACACTACTAACGACAATTAAATCATTGGGACACCGCTTACCGGTACGGCATTTAAGTCATTGAAACACTGTTAACGTCAATAAAGTTATTGAATCACTGTTAACATCAATAAAGTTATAACACAGCGTATGTAAATATAACCATTTAAACACTGCTAACGACAATTAAATCACTGCGTACATCAATTAAATAACTGAAACATTGATAACGTCAGTTTATTCATTGAAACATTGCGACAGTCAATGAAGTCATTAAAACTCTGCTTTCGTCAATTAAGCCATTGAAATACAGTTTTACGTCAATTAAGTCAATGAAACAGTGCTTACGTTAAAACAAATATTAAACAATGTTAACGTCACGGTGCACGACATTTCGCCGACTACGACACTTTGCCCAATAAGATAGTTGGTCTAATACGACAATTTGTACGTTAATATAACCATTGATACATTGCTTACGTCAATATAACCATTGAAAAACTTGTTTATAAAGCCATCAAGCCATTTAAACTATGTCCACATCAATTAAGCTGTTGAATCACTGCTGGTTTCTATTAACATTCTGACGTCTGTTAAGCCATTGAAGCTTTTCTTGAGAAAAACAAAAACAATGAAACACCGCTGTCGTCAATTACGCCTATGAGGCTTTTCTTACGAAAAACAAACACTGTCGTCAATTACGCCTATGAGGCTTAGATTACGTCAATTGAACTATCTTAACACCGTTTACGTCAGTCAAGCCATCTAGTACTGCTTATGTCGACATATTGACAAATGAAAAACTGCTTTTGTGATCAACAATTGAAAGACTTTTTACATTACTTAACGTCAATTAAACAATTTATTACGTTAAATTAAGTCCCTGAAACATGGCTTTAGTAAACTAAGCCTGCTTTTGGCTCCTTGAGTTCCACTCTATCTCCAGCAACCGCGTTTTCGCCTTTAGCAACACAGGTGTAAGTTCCATAGTCTTTATGGGCTAGCATAGATTTACGAATGACCAGCGTCAAAAATTTGACTGGCATGCCATCCCCTCCTAATTCCTCCAATACCTGTAACACGTTAAACGTGTCAATTCTTTTCAAAGGTAAAGTTTTTCTTAAATCAATTAATGCTAGTCACTTTGAAGGGTAATAACATACTTTACAAAATAGTTTCCTATTCATTTTACGAAGTGATCGCTTATATCAATCTACATCTGACTTAAAGATTCCAAACAACTATTGTAATATCACCGTGTAGATAGACCAGCATTGTGTTACATCACCGTGTAGATAGACCTGTATTGAGCAGCAGTTTGATTTGAATACATCCATTTGGTAACTGCATATCACGTGGTCAGCTTTAAGAACTGATTCATGACAGCAACAAATTAGGCTTCGTCAACGCTACGCTTAATTTCTATTTTCAATTATAGGACATAACTACAAATTGCTAAAATTGGTGATCAATGAACTAGTGAACAGCGAAGATCTACACAGCACGGATGTACAGGCAAATTGTGATCTACACTTGTTGCAAAGGTAGAATCACTGGCCATCAAATAGAGTCAAGGTTAACGATCACATTACTGCAGCAGCTGTGTAAAAAAATTATTGTTATACAAATCTACATCCTATCCAATTCTCTTGTTTTTTTTAAAAATTTCGTTTTAAAAACAGCAACATTATGATTAAAAACGTTGTTTTACTCGATAGAATATATTTGGTAAGCCGAATTACTTTACTGTATGAACTTTATATTAGACAGTAGCTGAGCTGACGTATACTAAAAGTACAACTCATTAAGCCCACACCTAGATACCTAACGGAATTGCATGCAAACTTACAACAATCCACACGTGACTAGACAGTTTTATACGTCTGCTTTACCGTCACAAGCCCGGTACAACTCGCAACAACCGTCTTTAACTACATAACTGACGTAGGGCCACTACCAGGGATCTTACATAGCCTGGCACTACCTATTCTAAGTCTGGTAGTTCATACCTTGTTGTTGTTGTCCACGGTACCATATTATTTCCGGTTCCGGTATTCCTGTTACTACGCACTTGAGTGAAGCTGTCGAGTGTTCAGTGAAATCTACTCGAGGAGCTGACGATTCTGTTTCATCAACTCTCGGTGGAGCTACAAGTACGTGTTTATTAAGAGCATATATATCTGTATATATGTAGATATAACATAATATGGAAGTTCTTTTAACTAAACTAATTAGTAAATGTTAATATATGTACATGTTTATGTAAGATTACTGTTATTAACAAAAACAGGTATAAAAATAGTAGAATGTAATCTTTTAAAAACCGTGACTAGAAATAACCCAGTTAATGCATGTACGTCAAATTACGTCAAACACATAACCATATACTTTAATGTCATCGTAAACTGGTATCATAGTCCAGATGAAAACAATTGAACACAACAGTCACTTTGTCATGCACATTACTTACTTTCGATAATCGGCTTCACAGATGAAATAAGAACGTCTTCACCTGTTTTACATGTGTATGTACCTTCAAAGGACCTGGGAATTCTTGAGAGGCGCAGGTTCCATTCACATGGACTTGGTTTGCCTACCTTTATCTTGCCACTGTGGCTGCGTACGCTCTTTCCATCCGTCAACCATTCGGCCTTCTCGTTAAACCACCGTACCTGCGTTTCATCAGTGAAATACAAGTTAGAAAATATTCTCGGAGATCATTAAAATGATAATTATCTTGTAGGTAAAGTATATGAACTCTACCTTTAACTTTCGCTCTTTTCAAGATTCTATCCATCTGAATTTAACTTTTAGAGCGATAAATCTAAGATGTAAGAGCTTCTTTCACTGTTGGGAATGTAGTATAAAAGAGAGAAAAACTTATTGATTTAGCTCGATAAATTTTCAGTAATAGCAAGTTAGCAACTGAAGAGACACTGTCCCCTTAATGATATAACTCAAAGGTAAAATCATTACTGGTACTCATTCACAACTGATGGACTGTGACACTCTTGCGGAAGGATATAGCTCTAATAGCCTGACCTGGAAACAAACTCGAATTTTCTGGATTAAGAGGCTAACGTTGTAACTGCTAGATTATGGAATTCTATAGTCCTTCAAAGATAGAATCCTTTATGAAACGATATTTATTTCAATCAGAGAAGAAACAGTTACATACATTAGCATCTTTGCAATCTTCCTGCAACAGCTTGCAAGGTAAGGTGGCTTCATTATTAGCCGTCGCTGTTATTATCAAAGTCTCATTGCCATGCGATATTCCGGCTAAATAACCTGTAAAAATCAATTAATATATATACGAACAAGTATCCAATCTATACAAGGAGCGGATCAGTGGTCCAGTGGTTACGCACTCGACTTGTAATCCAGGGCTCGCAGGTTCGATCCCCCGCTCCTCCACTAACATAACTAATGGTCTTTCGGATGACACATAAAAAGCCATAAGGTCCCATGTAACGGTGTTGTACACCAGGCATGTTAAAGAACCAGGGGTGTCTGTGGAACGGGACACGTTCTGTATCGAAACCAAAATAAGTAAACTCTGTTAGATACGATATGTGAAAACCAATGCAAATAAAGTTTAAAAGGAAAAAGAGAAGACATATGTTAAACCTGTAACCCAGGATTCTTGACCTGCAATGTGTACCATGTCATATCCCATCTATTACAGTTAGAGGTTTCGCTTTTCAGTGTGTAATGTCTGGATGGTGATGAGTGATGTAGGGATTACTTTATCTGTTTGGAAAAGTGATAATTATCAATATTTATCAATAATCACCTTCTTATGGGATTGCACAAATTTCGTTTTTTACCTAACTACAGCCTAAAATCAGTCAAACGCAGTTCATGTAGTTCGTTGAGGTTCATACAGTTTAACATACTCTCTCAGCATTTACTTCCCCTTTATATTCATAGTATTTTCGAAAAAAAACTTCTAAAGACTATGTCAGACCACAGGACTGTATATATCGCTTTTGAAGATTGGTAAAATATTTAAATAGAATTATTGAAAATTGAATTGCTTTGCGTAATTATCAATGTATTACGTAGCGACGGAAGTCCTACATCATTTCAGTGTTTCGAGTGTGTTACGTGATTCGAGATATTGCTCATTAAAAAAAATATCTTCGAGGACTTAAAAATTGATATTAAACATAACTATATAATTGATTGTAATTCGATATTGAATGACGGATTAAGATATATACCTGTTCTAATGTGCGGGCTACTCTATTATACAATGCCAAAATCTTACTAAATTTTCATTAGCTAAGATAATATCTCCTTCCACCAGTGTTTCAAATACTTTGATATATGTTTGCCTCTATATGGTTATAATCTGCAGTTTGCACCTTGTCTGCTGTTCCGTCTCATTGTTAGAGGATTCATTCGCTAGCTGTCGGCGAGTGCAAGGGTTATGGGATTGTTTCACAGTGACCTATTTTATCATTCATATCAAACAGTATGTAATATCGTTAGCCTACTGAGCATGATACACTAAACAGAAGGGTTATACGTATATAATTGGATATTGCGAGTATGCTCCAACATATCAAAACTACTCAATTTCTTGGATGGATTCCTTTGAGGGTCAACAAACCTTTCGCTATATAATTAGACAGAAAAGGGTCACATTTGTTTTCTGTAGTAACTTTGAGTGGTAGGAAGCTGTTTTTGCTCAAAGAACATTACCGTGACCTTTTCTTCCAGTGATTTATTAAGTGTAGACATAGATGTGTACTGTATATAAAACTAACTGTTGGTTTCCGTATGAAATGACTCGAAACGGATGTATGACTTTTGTCTTAGTGAAACGCAGTACAATTACCACTTAGTTATATAAATGACACATGTGTGACACAAATCTTCCTGCTTATAGGGAAACTATCGAGACTATGATGAATTAATATTTTCCCCATTTCATTTTTACATATTAGTTTGAGCATATTTCCATTTTCCGAAAAATTTCGTTGAATTTGTTTTTTATTCACCTCAAACACATGGGTCTCATAAATTAAGGTAGAGCGATAAGGCTGACATGCCAAGGCAACTAAAGTCATGGTCTGTTTGTATATGTGCTTATGGTCCGCCGTCCTTGTTCAAGGTATGCACGGTACGTCTTATAACCGAAAGTCACGGAAGCTCTGTATTCCCTTTTGACCGAAGACTGTGAGTACCTTTGACTTATGAAATGTGAAACAGTGAATCGACGCATGGTAAAAAATAGCTAATTTACGGCAGAAACGGACAACTTTACGGCAGAAACGGACTACTTTACGGCAGAAACGGACTACTTTTTAGATAAAAGTGTTTGGTACGTCGAACAAATAGGTTTACTAAGTAATGATCAATAAATATATACATACCGATAAATGTCATATAAACGTAACTATGTGATTTCACCATTTTTAGTATTTCCAGAAAAGGTGTTAGATACGTAACCTTTCGTAAATTATTACTAAAACATAAATGTAGTCACCGTAACGCGTGCAGTGATACCCAGACGTACACTAGTGACGAAAATATTCCCGGAAACATTTATTATCAAAGTACAAAATGACTTCTTTTGACATTGTATGAAAACGATTATTCGTAAATAAATCATGATGTTTTTATGTTGGTATTAAAATATTAACACGTGCTTCCTTATTGTAATTCATCAACACTGTGTCCAGCATAATCAGATATCAAAATGAAACATAGGAAACACGAAAAGGAAATTTTGAGAAATTCAGAAGACAACAACGTTCTAACAACATTTATTCTGTCCTAATATAGAAATTGTGCGGGCAACGATTTAAGCCAGAGTTCTGATTTGTGTTTGAAATCACAAAATTTTAAAGACATCATGTAAATGACGTCACTCAATATCATCGTCAGACGCTTCAACAAAATCAGTTATAACAATTTCCACTGACCAATGATCACTTCAGCATGCAAGCGAGTACTAAAAGTATATTCACACGACATATCTTGCAGTATATTTTGTTTCGTTTGAATAACCCTCCATATTGTTTCATTTCACAAAATATTCACATATTCATATATTATATAACATTTTTATCAAGTGGTAATAGTCAATTTGCAGTATTTAGGTTTGAGACAGTGGTCAGGTATAACACATTATTTACTTAAGACAGCGGCCAGATATAACACATTCATTATTTGAGACAGCGGCCAGATATAACATATTCTTTATTTGAGACAGCGGCCAGATATAACACATTCTTTATTTGAGACAGCCGCCAGGTATAACACATTCTTTATTTGAGACAGCGGCCAGATATAACACATTCTTTATTTGTGACAGTGGCCAGATATAACACATTCTTTATTTGAGACAGCGGTCAGATATCACATTTTTTATTTGACACAGTGGCCAGATATAACACATTATTTGAGACAGTGGCCAGATATAACACATTATTTGGGACAGAGGCCAGGTATAACACATTCTTTATTTGGGACAGTGGGCAGATATAAAACATTATTTGAGGCAGCGGCCAGATATAAAACATTCTTTATTTGAGACAGCAGCCAGATACAACACATTCTTTATTTGAGACAGCGGCCAGATATAACACATTCTTTATTTGAGACAGTGGCCAGATATAACACATTCTTTATTTGAGACAGTGGCCAGATATAACACATTCTTTATTTGAGACAGCGGCCAGATATAACACATTCTTTATTTGAGACATCGTCCAGATATAACACATTCTTTATTTGAGACAGTGGCCAGATATAACACATTCTTTATTTGAGACAGCGGCCAGATATAACACATTCTTTATTTGAGACAGCGGCCAGATATAACACATTCTTTATTTGAGACATCGTCCAGATATAACACATTCTTTATTTGAGACAACGGCCAGACATAACACATTCTTTATCTGAGACAGCGGCCAGACATAACACATTCTTTATTTGAGACAGCGGCCAGATATAACACATTCTTTATTTGAGACAACGGCCAGATATAACACATTCTTTATTTGAGACAGTGGCCAGATATAACACATTCTTTATTTGAGACAGCGGCCAGATATAACACATTCTTTATTTGAGACAGCGGCCAGATATAACACATTCTTTATTTGAGACAGTGGCCAGATATAACACATTCTTTATTTGAGACAGGGCCAGACATGGCCCGATATAACACATTCTTTATTTGAGACAGCGGCCAGATATAACACATTCTTTATTTGAGACAGCGGCCAGATATAACACATTCTTTATTTGAGACATCGTCCAGATATAACACATTCTTTATTTGAGACATCGTCCAGATATAACACATTCTTTATCTGAGACAACGGCCAGACATAACACATTCTTTATTTGAGACAGCGGCCAGATATAACACATTCTTTATTTGAGACAGCAAAGACATTGGGGAAAAAAAAAAACATTCTTTTTGAGACAGGGCCAGATATAACACATTCTTTATTTGAGACAACGGCCAGATATAACACATTCTTTATTTGAGACAACGGCCAGATATAACACATTCTTTATTGGAGACAGCGGCCAGATATAACACATTTTTTATTGGAGACAGCGGCCAGATATAACACATTCTTTATTTGAGACAGTGGCTAGGTATAACACATTCTTTATTTGAGACAGTGGCCAGATATAACACATTCTTTATTTGAGACAACGGCCAGACATAACACATTCTTTATTTGAGACAGCGGCCAGATATAACACATTCTTTATTTGAGACAGCGGCCAGATATAACACATTCTTTATTTGAGACAGCGGCCAGATATAACACATTCTTTATTTGAGACAGCGGCCAGATATAACACATTCTTTATTTGAGACAGTGGCTAGGTATAACACATTCTTTATTTGAGACAGTGGCCAGATATAACACATTCTTTATTTGAGACAACGGCCAGATATAACACATTCTTTATTTGAGACAACGGCCAGATATAACACATTCTTTATTTGAGACAACGGTCATATATGCCATAATCTTTACTCAATCATAATTCTAACAAAACGATTGCAACCGACTCTTAATGTCATAGTTACATATGTTTATATTTATATACAGCATTTACATTGTAGTTTCTTGCGAATTTGGATTATTCAGGAAACGCTTTTCTATATAAGAGAAGTCCCAAATTCATCGTAGGAGAAATGTAACGTTGGCTGATAAAATTTAAAGTTATTTCCATCTGTTCAATCTTTAAAACTACACACATGTATTTGGTTTTACACCACCAGCTTTCTCTTGTTGTCTTTATAGTTAATCACTTTTCCTTCTTCGTCTGTAGTCACTGAAGTAAACATGCTAATAATTATACATCATATTATAACAAAGAAGAAATAACATATGTTTTGTTTTTTATTTACTTGAGAATATTAAAAATCTTAGACTTGTCAGACACAAGCACGAGATATTAGTACACCGACTGAGGAGTGTGTAATCAAATTTGTTCACAAGGTCATTAAGACGACTGGAAGCTGACTTTAAAGATACCTCTTCCTATCAACATGTACTTCAGTTTAGCATTGGAACACTGCTTACTTAAGAACTTGCTGTTCATTTCAACTGGGCCACTGGAACCATCACCACTTACATTTATTAAACCATTGAAAAACCATATTCGTCAATATAAACAGTGAAGATTTATACGACTATAAGGTAATTTAAACACTGTTTACGGCAATTATTAAAAACACTGCTTACGTCAATTATTAAGTAATTTAAAAACTGCATACAACAGTGGTTATGTCATTGAAATACTGCTCATGTCCGTCGAACCCTTGAAACCATGCTTATGTGAATTATTAGAATAAAGTCATTGAAAAACTGCTGTCCTCAAGTAAGTCATTGAAGCACTGTTTATGCCAATTAAGTCAGTGAAGCACTGTTTACGTTAATATAATCATTGAAGCAAAGTTAACATCAATTAAGTCAGTGAAACACTGCTTACGTCAATAAAATCATTGAAGCACAGTTTACGTCAATTTAGTCATTGGAGCACTGTTTACGTAAATATAATCATTGAAGCAAAGCTTAAATCAATTAAGTCAGTGAAACACTGTTTACGTAAAAATAACCATTGAAGCACAGTTTACGCCAATTAAGTCAGTGAAACACTGTTTACGTAAATATAATCATTTAAGCACAGTTTACGTCAATTTAGTCATTGGAGCACTGTTTACGTTAATATAATAATTGAAGCAAAGTTAACGTCAATTAAGTCAGTGAAACACTGTTTACGTCAATATAATCATTGAAGTACAGTTTACGTCAATTAAGTCAGTGAAACACTGTTAACGTAAATATAACCATTTAAGCACAGTTTACGTCAATTAAGTCAGTGAAACACTGTTTACGTAAATATAATAATTGAAGCACAGTTTACGTCAATTAAGTCAGTAAAACACTGTTTACGTCAATGAAATCATTCATTGAAGCACAGTTTACGTCAATTAAGTCAGTGCAACAATGTTTAGGTCAATATAATCGTTGAAGCACAGCTTACGTCAATTAAGTCGGTGAACCAATGTTTACGTAAATAGAATCATTGAAGCACAGCTTACGTCAATTAAGTCAGTGAAACACAGTTAACGTAAATATCATCATTGAAGCACAGCGTAGGTCAATTAAGTCAGTGAAACACTGTTTACGTCAATATAATCATTGAAGCATAGCTTACGCCAATTAAGTCAGTGAAACACTGTTTACGTAAATATAACCATTGAAGCACAGTTAACGTCAATTAAGTCAGTGAAACACTGTTTACGTTAATATCATCATTGAAGCACAGCTTACGTCAATTAAATCAGTGAAACAATGTTTACGTCAATGAAACTCTTCATTGAAGTACAGTTTACGTCAATTGAGTCAGTGCAACAATGTTTACGTAAATATAGTCATTGAAGCACAGCTTACGTCAATTGAGTCGGTGAAACACTGTTTACGTAAATAAAATCATTGCAGTACAGTTAATGTCAATTAAGTCAGTGCAACACTATTTACGAGAATAAAAGCATGTAAGCACAGCTTACGTGAAACACTGTTTACGTAAATATAACCATTGAAGCACAGTTTACGTCAATTTAGTCAGTGAAACACTGTTTACGTCAATGAAATCATTCATTGAATCACAGTTTACATCAATAAAGTCAGTGAAACAATGTTTACGTCAATTTAGTTATTGGAGCACAGTTAACATAAATTAAGTCAGTGAAACAATGTTTACGTCAATATAATCATTGAAACACAGTTTACGTCAATTAAGTCAATGAAACAATGTTTATGTCAATATAATCATTGAAGCACAGTTTACGTCAATTAAGTCATTGAAGCACTGTTTACGTCAATATAATCATAGAAGCACAGCTTACATCAATTAAGTCAGTGAAACAATGTTTACGTCAATATAATCATTGAAACACAGTTTACGTAAATTAAGTCAGTGAAACAGTGTTTACGTCAATATAATCATAGAAGCACAGCTTACGTCAATTAACTCAGTGAAACAATGTTTACGTCAATTTAATCATTGAAGCACAGTTTACGTCAATTAAGTCATTGAAACACTGTTTACGTCAATAGTCAATATAACCATTGGAGCACAGTTAACGTCAATTAAGTCATTGAGTCATTAAGTCAAAAGAAATGAAATCATTCATTGAAGCACAGTTTACGTAAATATAACCATTGATGCACAGTTTATGTCAATTAAGTCATGCAAACACTGTTTACGTAAATATAATCATTGAAGCACTATTTATGTCAATTAAGTCAGTGAAACACTTTTACACAAATATAACCATTGATGCACGGTTTACGTCATTTAAGTCAGTGAAACAATGTTTACGTAAATATAATCAATGAATCACTTTTTATGTCAATTAAGTCAGTGAAACACGTTTTACGTAAATGTAACCATTGAAGCACAGTTTACGTCAATTAAGTCGTGAAACACTGCTTACAACAATTAAATGAATGAAGCTCAGTTTACATCAATAAAGTCAGTGAAACACTGTTTACAACATCAAAATCATTGACGCACTGTTTATGTCAATTAAGTCGTCAGTGAAACACAGTTTACGTAAATATAACCATTGAAGCACAGTTAACGTCAATTAAGTCAGTAAAACACTGTTTACAACAATAAAATCATTGAAGCACTGTTTATGTCAATTAAGTCAGTGAAACACAGTTTACGTAAATATAACCATTGAAGCACAGTATACGCCAATTAAGTCAGTGAAACACTGTTTACGTAAATATAATCATTGAAGCACAGTTTACATCAATTAAGTCAGTGAAACACTTTTTGCGTAAATATAACTATTGATGCACAGTTTACGTCAAATAAGTCAGTGAAACACTGCTTACAACAATAAAATCATCGAAGCTCAGTTTACATCAATAAAGTCAGTGAAACACTGTTTACAACAATAAAATCATTGAAGCACTGTTTATGTCAATTGAGTCAGTGAAACACTGCTTACTTAAATATAACCATTGAACCACTGATTTCGACAATTGTCAATAAAGCCATGAAGCCATTTAAACAATGTCCACGTTAACTAAGCTCTTGAGTCATTGCACAGCCTCTTCTCTCGAAAAACAAAAACAAATTAAATAATGCTGTTGTCAATTACGCCTATGAGGCTTAGCTTTCGTCAATTTAACTACCGGTATTTAAACACTGCTTACGTCAGTTAAGCCACTTAGTAATGCTAATGTGTACATATTTGACAATTGAAATACTGCTTATATGAACTATTAGTAAACAATTGAAAGACTTCTTACATTACTTTACATCAATTTAACAATTTACTAATTAGTTGCGTTAATTAAAGTCACTGAAACATGGCTTTCGCGAACTTAGCCATTAAATCAAGACAATAAAGTTGCTATTTTATGTAATTAGTAATTCATTTCATATTCTTCTCAACACCGATTTTACAAACCTGCTTTTGGCTGCTTCAGTTCCACTGCATCCGCGGCAACCGCATTGTCGGTTTTACCAACACAGGTGTAAGTTCCATAGTCCTTATGGGCCAGTATAGATTTACGAATGATCAGTGTCAAAAATTTGACTGGCATGCCATCTCCGTCTTCCTCCAATACCTGCAACACGTTAAACGTGTCAATTCTTTTCAAAAGCAATGTTGTTTTTCCTTAAAACAATGCTAGTCACTTTAAAGGGTAATATCACTTTGCGAAAATATTTTCCTATTCATTTTACGAAGTGACCGCTGTCGTTCCTGGCTTAAAGATAACAAACAACTATTGTAACATCACCGTGTAGATAGATCAGCATTGTGTTACATCACCGTGTAGATAGACCTGTATTCAGCAGCAGTTCGATTTGAATACATCCAATTGCCGACCACATATCACGTGGTCAGCTTTAAGAACATTAAGACAGCAACAAATTATTCTTCGTGAACACCACGCTGAAAGCTGCTCGCTCTCAGTTACCGTTGAAAAATATAGTTTTCAAAAAAATTGACATTCTTATTCATAAATATAAAACTAAAGGCTAGAATAAAAATATACGCAAAAATCTAGGAAGGAATTTGCAGAAATCGACTGAAAAGGTCGGTTACACGGCACCGCTACACTATATGTTTATATTAGAATTTTAAAGCGTTTGGTAGCGGATTTTTTTTCTCGAAATTTAGAGATGTACGTGACATGAATTTATACTGGAGCCTTTTTATATAACAAAATGTTCTAGAATACGTTATTTACATACGGTTTGAAGAAATTTATTTTTTTAACCAAAATCTGAGAGCGAGCAGCTTTAATTTCTTAATTAGACATGCCTTTTTACAATTATAGGGCAGAACTATGAATTGCTCAAATGGGTGATCAGTGAAAGCTACCTGATTAACTTGTGGACAGCGAAGATCATGACAACACGGATGTGCAGGCTAATTGTGATCTACACTGGTTGCAAAGTTAGAATCAAGTAAATAGGGGTACTTTTACACCGCATCTATTCAATGCAATGTTGTTTTGATTTTGTTTTAAATTCAGCACCAATTAAGATCGTTGTTTTACTTGATAGAATACATTTGGTAAGCCGAATTACTTTACTGTATGAATTATATATGTTCGACTTACTTCGAATTTCCAGTCTGATTGTATTGCTTTTCCGTTTAATTTAGTCCCAGATGTCCAGTATGCATCAAACAATGGCGACGCCTGGACGACACATGACATGGTCACAAGTTCTCCTCCAGCAGCGTACATTTCCGGTTCCATCACTGTCACCTCGGGGTCAACTTTATAAAGTATCAGTTTTAACGGTTAGCAAAATTTGTAGTTATAGTCCTTAACGATTTTCCTTACTTACATACATAATACTAGTACATGTACTTCGGAAATGTCACAATGTGTATTAAAACAATTCTAAGTTATATGACAGATAGAACAATCTAGCTTTCCTGTTTTGATGTCGAGTAGCATTTAAAAGTTCACTTTGTATAGTTTTACCATCTTGAGCTCATAAACGAGTTCAGGCACAGTAGAATACACCACAGCAGAATACGTCGAAACTATCACATGACTAGTTTGCTGGAACTACTTTACAGAATCAGTATGACATACGGACGTAACTTTTATTATATACCTATAAATATTATGTAAAAAATGCATCATATATTCAACCATCAAATACGGCCTGACAGAAAACAATTCCATATTGTATGTACGTGCAATACAAATAGCGCGGCATAATTTGTAAGAGTGCATTCAATTGGCCCTAAAAATGCACATGACGTTAATAACGTCGCTTTTGACTGGGTCGTTACTATTTGTTTATACGATGACGTCAATAAATTTTTCGCGCTAAAAGGGGGGTTTTCTTCAATTTTATGCTTAGCATGTCATTTTAATTTAGTTTATCGCGCAGACAAATGTCAAAAGGTATATAATAAAAGGGTTATTAGTACAGTAATGTGATCAGTAAGCCGGATTGGCTCTCGTCGAGGTCTGATCAAACTCGTGCTACGCACTCGTATGATCCGACGCACGACTCGAGCAAATCCGGCATGCTGGATCACGTTACTATACTAATAACCCTATTATATCGTACACCGAGAAGTACATGCATTTAAAATGGTAAAATGCGCCTCAAATTAAATTCTCGAATTTTCTTCTCACATTTGCACCATGTATATTTCAGGATATTTCCGATTGCATAGGAAATTTCTTTTTGTAATATCTTTTAAACTTTTTCTTTGATAGTAGGCCTACTCCAAACATAGCTACTGACGTCACCTTTTTACCAGCGCGCTTTCCTACACTGACAGCAGGTTTTTAAACTGTAGCGTTTTGCCTTTGTTATATATTTTCAACCTACTGATTTTATCTTATATTTCTAAATTAGATCTACACATTGATATAAAATTCGACGTAAAAAGTTTGACGTTGTAACCGCTATGACATTTACCATTTTACCATTTTGACGTCACATAATCGCGACTAGCGTCTAAAGCGTCGAAATGTTGTCATCAAATTTTATACCATTTTAAAGAATGTCTTAAATGCAAGGCACATGTTATTTTATATTGTCTATAAATTTGAAATTAAAAGCGCGGTGAAGCAAAACTCGGGGAATGATATGAAATAGCGTTCTGTGCAAAAAATGACGACATTGGCAATGTTTGAAGCACAACAGCATAGCAACTGTAAGAGATATAAAAACATTGAAATCGGATTTCCATCAGAAATATCTTCAATTATGCACAGTGTAAATTTCATGAGAAAATTCGAACAAAATATTTGAGGCGCATACCACCTTAACGAAACAGAGTTTTTATACTCACAGTTAACAACGACACGCATTCTTCTCTCAGCATCGCCATTCTTGTTTGTAGCACGGCACATGTATTCATCCGCGGCATACCTCGTGATGTTTCGTATCTTCAGTTCGGGGCCAGTTATACCTTCTATCACTGAAATGAAGAACCTCAATGTCTAGTAAGCTTTCAGGATAATGTTACATTTGTATGCTTTCCGTTCTGAAATGGGCTAATTAGATATGCACAAGAATTACACATGCTTACCATGTACTTACTGTTACCTACTAGAATACCGGATATTGCATATAAGAGTTCGGACTAGTTAGTTAGTCAATGGGACAGACTGATACGTATATGATGTTTACATAAAATTAAGTGTTGTTGGTGGTAAGTAGTACACCGAATTTACAGTACAAACATGGTCCAGCTCGGGCCTAAAATAATAAGCTTAATTAAATATCGTAAGTTTGGTAGTTGATACCTTGTTGTTGTTGTCCGCGGTACCATGTTATTACCGGTTCCGGTACTCCTGTTACTACGCACTTGAGTGCAGCTGTCGTGTGTTCATTGAAATGTGCTCGAGATGGTGACGATTCTGTTTCATTAATTTTCGGTGATGCTGCAAATAGCATACATGAAAATTTGTAGACATGAAAAAATATGGATGTTCTTGTAACTAAACATCAATATGCATGCATTTGTAGGCATTTGTAAAATTATATGTTTAAAATTTAAACGGATGGTCGAGTGTTGTCATGTTTTCAATGGCTTCTATGCAAAGAAGAACTGAATGTACACAAATATGGATTTATGTTATAAAAGACCTAGCTTGAGTGAACCCGATATATATGCTAATAAAAATAGAAATAAAAATAGTAGCACGTTGTCTTGAGGAAGCGAGGACTAGCAATAATCTATTACATGCATGTACACCTTATTTTTATTATGCAACTGCCATGACGACGACCCGATAACGCCGGTGTGATATCTGTTGATATCCAGCGGAGATTGTTATATTGTGTTAACTGTGAGCGTAAGCTGTTTTAAAGGTCCAAATGAAAAAAGGTTGTGTTAGCATTTCACTTACTTTCAATGATCAGCTTCACGAATGAAATAATAGCCCCTTCATCTGTTTTACATGTGTATGCATCTTCAAAGGACCTGGACATTTTCCGAATGTGCAGGTTCCATTCACATGGACTTGGTTTGACTATCATTATCCGACCACTGTGTTTGTACACTCTTGTTCCAACTGTCAACCACCCGTCTTTCTCGTTAAACCACCGTACCTGCATCAATGGTTTACCAGTAAAATGCATGAGCAAATAATGAAATTTGATTACTTTCTTATAAGCACATTGTATCAGGGTCCGTATATTACATGTACAGTCAAACCCGTGAACAAGGACCACTGTTTGGAAGCTACAAATATGGTCTTTGTTTGCATGTGGTCTTTATTCACAGGTGTATCTTCTATAATTATATTAATAGTGCACGGTGATATCACTGCTGGTCTTTATTCACAGGGTAGTCCCTATTCGTAGGTGGACTTTAACACGGGATTGACTGTAATATACGGACCCTGAATGTATATGAATTTCATATTGCCTATCGCTCTATCAAAAGTGAGCTTCGGAGCGATAACCTAAGATGTAGTCGAGAATAGAAAATACTTATTTTCAAGACATTGCTTAAATCAATCTGATTATGGTCCATATTTTTTTTTACAAAGGTCTCTAAACGTTCAATTCCATCCGCATTAGACTGTTAATGTGTTATGGCCGATCCGCGGAAGTTACCAACGGTCAACTACCAAAACTCAGTAATGGCTTCTCATGAGACCCCAAACCCCACACCCCCACCCCCCACGATAGCACTTACGTGAATAATTAGTACTGGTACCCATTCACAGTTTGATGGACTATTGCACTCTTGCTCAAGGATATAGCTAAAGTGCTGTCACCGGGAATCGAACATGTTCAGTTTGGAGTGAGAAGTCAGCGTTGTAACTACTTAATCTTTAACGTCGTTTAGCAAAATTAAGAACTTTCTATCATTCCATCGGAGCAGTAATGGATACTTACACTGGCATATTTGCAATCTTCCCCCTGCAGCCGACAGGGTAATATGACTAGGTTATTCAGTGTCGCCGGTAGTATCAAAGGTTCATTGCCATGCGATATTCCGACTAAAGAACCTGTAAAAATCAATAAATATATCTACGAATAGGTATCTAATTTATACAAGATTCAAAATAAATAAAATATTGTTATAAGTCTTGATGATATACAAGTATGAAAACCAACGCCACACAATTTTAAGAGGAAAAAGAGAAATCTTATTCTAAATCTGTTACCAAGGTTTCTTGAGATATATAACATGCAGTATGAACATTGTCTACATTTCATTTCATATTTAGATGATTCGTTCTTCTAGATGGAAGATTATCTGTGTGCAACATTCACTAAACAGAAGTGCTATAGTATAGTGACATGCCAGTGCGACTAAAACAACAGAATGTCATGAATTTACTTTTAACAAAAGACTGTGAGTTACCTTTTTAACTTATGAAATAAAACCAGCTAGTGTATCCATGTACAGTCATACGTCAGAAATGGACTACTTTTTAAATAAAATGGTTAAGTACATCAAACAAAAAATAGGGTTAATATGTAATGATCAAAAAGTATATACGTACCAATAAATATCATATAAACGTAAATATATGATTTCCCCATGTTGATTATTTCCAGAAAAGTGTCAAAATGTGTAATACTTTCAAAATGATTAATAAAACAGAAATGTAGTTATCGTAACGCGTCACAGCAGCGATACTTATACGTTTAAAAGTAATGAAAAAAAACACCACCCGGAAACACGCTACTTAGTTGGTTTATCCTCAAAGCACAAAGTGGCTTCTTCCGACATTGTATGAAAGAGATTGTTCGTAAATACATCGTATGGTTTTTATTTCGCACTTCAAACACAAACACGTGTTTCCTTAGTGTAACTAATCAACGCTGTGTCTAGCAAATACAGAAATAAACATAACATAGGAAACGTGAAGAGGTAATCCGAGGAAACTCAAAGCAAGACTGTGTTCTCATAACATGTTTTCTCCCGAAATATAGAAAATCTATGATCGAAATCTAGAACTGCGAGAGACAAATGTTTTAAATGTAAACGTATATAATTAAAATATGTCGATTAAAGAACAGAATCTTTCGACAAAGTTTAAAAGTCCATTACTAAGACCAAATCTAATTTTCTTTTAAATCTGGAATTGTAACGGGCGTCTTTTCAGAAGTAAAAATATGACATACTGCATAGAATGTGACATTATTGTGTTGAAAATATGAGTTTAACAAAAGAATTCATAAATAACAGTTTGCCTTTTCAAAAACGAAGGTAGGTTTTCCAATCGTAATTTTCCTGAAGTCTAACAGGGAAATTGTAAATTTATAGAAGCCAGTTTCAAACTGTATTTCCCTGTTAC
Organism: Saxidomus purpurata; assembly: GCA_022818135.1. Taxonomy (NCBI): domain Eukaryota; kingdom Metazoa; phylum Mollusca; class Bivalvia; order Venerida; family Veneridae; genus Saxidomus; species Saxidomus purpurata. The sequence goes on from JAFMSR010000018.1 coordinate 30,717,681, forward strand.
AATTCCAGATTTAAAAGAAAATTCGATTTGGTCTTAGTTATGGACCTTTAAGTACTCGTAAATATATAGGTCCATATCACTTTTCATTCTATTTCAGTTTCGTCAATCATATTTCTTTGTTGTCATTGAAATTAAACGCTTGATCTACGGTTGTCTTAGATTTATATTGCTTCTGTCTATATAATAACAGGCCTGTTTTCTTGACACTTTGATTTAAGTAAAAATATTTTTTTAACATCAAAATATCCCTAATGAAAAGAAAAAGATGCTGTTCTTTGCTGTAGCCTTTTACCCTACTGGTGAATATTTGTATTTTGTATTACAACATGCGTCAACATGTCATCTTAGAACCCTCAGAAAATCACTGTCCTGGACCTACATGTTTGACAGGAGTAAAACTTGAAAATTATTATTCTGGGTTCAAAAACGAAGCATTTGTAATTTACTTTTCAAAGTTTGACATAACGTATATGAAATTGTCCGTGAATTTAATTTCTTTCTTATCTATGTAATAATACCAGTGGAGGACGATTTCATTTTGATATCACTGTATTGTATATATGTATACATTTGAAATTCAATAATAATGATCATCTAGCTATGTATACTTTTTGACATTTCAACCTTTTAATCCGATAAAGCGGGCTTTTAAACGCGACCTTTGTAATTGAAACGAATCCTTTGGAAGTTTAATCAATGTGGCGTTATTGTTCAATTAAGTTTTATGTTTCAACTTGACTATGTCTGCCCGTAAATGTTTTGCATATAACAGTGTGAAACACCGACTGATTGTATTGTGAATGAAATATTTATGCAGGTTTGAATAGGTTCCTTAAAAATGCAAATATATCTTTGTAAGATTAATGTTTCTTAAGTAGCGGAAATGTTCGATTGAAAGGTATATTAGATATTTATTCTTTTACGTTCAATTAAGGAGCGGCAAGAAGTCGATCGATTAATGTTTTATGGCTTTACATAATAACGTTATCGCTAGTGGAACCCGCGATAAAAATCTAGTTAACTCTGTGTACAAAGTAAACTTTAAAACTTAAAGCAATATATCTAACATTGTAAACGCAAGTCCTGTATTAGATTTGATATAAATCAAATTGAAAGCATATGGATTAGTGAGGTATCGCAAGGAATTATCAAAATCCTGGGAGAAAGAATGACTGTTATCAGATAATGTTTTCCTCGGACATTAAATGTTTACGATTGAGCGGTGATCTTTCAGGTAAGTGAATATAAAAATAATCTTATATGCTATGGTCATATGTAAAATTAGTATGCTGTACAATGTAACTGTATGAAATAAATTATAAGTCATATCAGTAAAAAGACAGAAGCCACTAGGCTGTATCTAGTGCTGTATCTAGGTAGAAATAAAGTGTTTAAAATTTTCTTCTACAGCTGTTATTTCATTTGTACTTTTTCTATCCCAATGTTTGTTTGTCGGAAAGACTTTACTTATATCTGGCATAAAATAAAGCCCCCGTTGTCTTGACTCAAACATAAATAAAACGTCCTCTGTGGCATTGCACTTATTTTCAAGGTCGTTAGATTAGACGGGCTTTACCGTTCCTTTGAAACCACTTTGAATAATCGTTACGTAATTCTTTAAAACTCGGCTATAATTTCAGTAAGACGTTAACAGTTAAGCGCAGTGGCGATGCATTTACTTAACAAACACACAATTTAAAGTTTTGAATTTTCGTAATTCATCCGCCACTTTGATCAAATTGATTCTCTACACTGATTCAGTAAGTTAAGCTACATTAAACACCTCTTCAAACATTTCTCTCTTTTAAAGGCAAAACTTGTGATAGTCTACATACGTATTTTGTAAACTATGCACTTATGTAGTATTCAAAGCAATACAAAGATATCACTCAAAATATATTGAATCCGTAAATGAAAAAGGTTATGGTTATATTTTTTTTTAGCAAATATGTGTTCAAAACTTTGTGTTCTTCAATAGTTTTGAAACAGAATAAGTGTGCAGTTGAAAACAACATGCCCGTAATGTGATTAGCTTCGTGCTGAAAACTTTCAGCTACTTGAAGACCTAAGCGACCAGTGAATGTCATCACGTGCAGTCTGATCATGATCTGCAGCCTCCGCGTTCTTTTTTAGGGTGCACCCCTTCAACCAATTAATGGTACTGTCTTAATTGGGAGATGGACCAGCTCATTAAAAAAATTTGGTGGTCTCAAGTTTGATACCGTAGAGTAGGTGACTATAGAATGCATTCATTTTATGAAAAAACTGTATAAGTCATTATAGTTCACGTGGTAAAATTGGCAAAGGAAAAACATTTATAAAAAGAAAAAACACCTTAAAAAAAAAAAAAAAAAAAAAAAAAGAAAGAAAAAATGTTAAAAATTTGTCAGCCCGATTAGCAAGGAAACAAAAGACTAACTCGGGGTAGCGGGTTATTCCGGGACGATGACCTTAAATTACAACAGTCTTTCGGAGTCTTAAGGAAAGACAAAAGGTCCTATGTATGGGTGCTATACACCTGGCAGTATAAGAATCAGGAAGGAATCTCTGCAAATTGGACGCTTTCTATCGCACTATCTCCAAAAAACAATCTCTTCTGGGGGCGTTGGTCATATGGGAAACCGGTACCAACGATAAAGCTATACATTAAACTCCGTATATAACGAACCCGGATATAACGAAAATATGGATATAAGGAACAAATTTTATCTGCTCGAGTTGTTTTCTTCCTTTATTTGATATAAAAATATTATATGGATATAACAAACTTCGGATATTAGGAACAAATTTAAGTGGCCACAAGGAGTTCGTTATATACGAAGAATTGAGTTTAAAATGGAAGCTTCACATGTATACAGGTAGCAGGTGGATACTTTTGGTATTTACATATCCTTAAACGTTATTTTGGACGAGTGTTGAGATAAATGATTACGTTCCATATATTGTATAGCCCTTCGTCTTACCATAATCCATTAAGTACATAAAATAACGATTTATGAAATCACGCTCAAACATCAACTCTGTCAAACCGGCTTTAAACTGTTTAAGTTTATATACGTATCAAAACTGTAGGTGGGGTTTAAAGGTTCTCTTTATTTGAAACGTACGACCTTATATCTAGTCAATCTATGGATTTGCTAAGGTCACATTAATCAAAGACTTTCTGTAAACTGTCATATATTATCGGGATAAAGAGATTCGAACATTCCGAAGATAAAATTTCTTTCTAAAACTGTTGATATGATCTTAATTTCATAATGTAACGAGTCAAATTTGTTTTCTTTTGTCGAAAAGTCACCGACATTATATCTTGTATTGATACAAAAAGAGTCCAATTTCCCATGTGATTTTTGATCAATATCGTTTTATACAACATGTAATGTATATGTAAATAAAGTTTACAACTCGATTAAATCAGCAATACGCAAGCCCCATTGATCGCCCACTCACTCGTGCATCA
>JAFMSR010000018.1:30721640-30733928 GCA_022818135.1 Saxidomus purpurata
ATCCGTTTAAAGTTTAAACATTTAATTTTACAAATGCCTACATATTTATGCATAGTGATGTTTAGTTACAAGAACATCCATATTATTTCATATCTACAAATGTTCATGTATGTTTTTGCAGCATCACCAAAAATTAATGAAACAGAATCGTCACCAACTCGAGCATCTTTCACTGAACACACGACAGCCACACTCAAGTGCGTAGTAACAGGAAAACCAGAACCGGAAATAACATGGTACCGCGGACAACAACAACAAGGTATTAACTACCAGACTTACAATAGGTAATGCCAGGGTATGTAAGATCCCTGGTAGTGGTGACTTACCTTCATCACTTGGGTAGTTAAGGACGGTTGTTTCGAGTTGTACGGGGCTCATGATGGTAAAGCAGACGTTTAAAACTGTATAGTCACGTGTGAATTGTTGTAGGTTTGCATGTAATTCCGTTAGGTATCTATGTATGGCCTTAATGAGTTGTACTTTACAGTATTCGTCTGCTACTGTCACGACTTCCAGTTCATCACAAGTTGTTAAAATCTCCTCTTAACTTTGCAGTTTAGTATTTTAGTTTATTTACTGGATGTTGAGATAGACTTTGAAAACAAAACAACATTATTTTAGGTCCAAGCTGGCTTTGGACCGTGTTTGTACTGTAAATTCGGTGTACTACTTACCACCAACAACACTTAGTTTTATGTGAAAATCACGGACGTATCATAGTCTGTCCCATTGACTAACTGACGTTGTCAACTTTAATATGCAACATCCGGTATACTAGTAGGTAACAGTAAGTACACGGTAAGCATGTTTAATTATTGGGAATATTTAATTAGCCCATTTCAGAACGGAAAGCATCACATTATCCTGAAAGCCTACTAAACACTGAAGATCTTCATTTCAGAGATAGTAGGCATAACTGGCCCCGAACTGAAGATACGAAACATCACGAGGTATGCCGCGGATGAATACATGTGCCGTGCTACAAACACGATTGGCGAGAAGGAGAGACGTATGTCATCACTGATAACTGTAAGAATAAAAATTTTTTTTCTTAAAAAAATAAATATATTTCCCCATAAAAATAATATATTTATGCTCTGTATGTCATACTGATTCTGAAAATAGTTCCAGCAAACTAGTCATGTGATAGTTTCGACGTATTCTGCGGTGGTGTATTCTACTGTGCCTGAACTCGTTTATGAGCTCAAGATGGTAAAACTATACAAAGTGAACTTTTAAATGCTACTCGACATCAAAACAGGAAAGCTAGATTGTTCTATCTGTCATATAACTTAGAATTGTTTTAATACACATTGTGACATTTCCGAAGTACATGTACTAGTATTATGTATGTAAGTAAGGAAAATCGTTAAGGACTATAACTACAAATTTTGCTAACCGTTAAAACTGATACTTTATAAAGTTGACCCCGAGGTGACAGTGATGGAACCGGAAATGTACGCTGCTGGAGGAGAACTTGTGACCATGTCATGTGTCGTCCAGGCGTCGCCACTGTATGCTGCATACTGGACATTTGGGACTGACTTAATAAAAGGAAAAGCAATACAATCAGACTGGAAATTCAAAGTAAGTCGAACATGTATAATTCATACAGTAAAGTAATTCGGCTTACCAAATATATTCTATCGAGTAAAACAACGATCTTAATTGGTGCTGAATTTAAAACAAAATCAAAACAAGATTAGCATTGAATAGAATGCAGAGTGTATAAAAGTACCCATACTCTATTTGATGACCATTGATTCTAACTTTGCAACCAGTGTAGATCACAATTAGCCTGCACATCCGTGTTGTCATGATCTTCGCTGTCCACAAGTTAATCAGGTAGCTTTCACTGATCACCCATTTGAGCAATTCATAGTTCTGCCCTATAATTGAAAAAGGCATGTCTAATTAAGAAATTAAAGCTGCTCGCTCTCAGATTTTGGTTAAAAAAATTAATTTCTTCAAACTGTATGTAAATAACGTATTCTAGAACATTTTGTTATATAAAAAGGCTCCAGTATAAATTCATGTCACGTACATCTCTAAATTTCGAAAAATACGCTATCAAACGCTTTTGAAATTCTAATATAAACATATAGTGTAGCGGTGCCGTGTAACCGTTTCAGTCGATTTCTGCAAATTCCTTCCTAGATTTTTGCGTATTTTTTTTATTCTAGCCTTTAGTTTTATATTTATGAATAAGAATGTCAATTTTTTTGAAAACTATTTTTTTCAACGGTAACTGAGAGCGAGCAGCTTTAAGCGTGGTGTAGACGAAGAATAAATTGTTGCTGTCATTAATCAGTTCTTAAAGCTGACCACGTGATATGCAGTCGGCAATTGGATGTATTCAAATCGAACTGCTGCTGAATACAGGTCTATCTACACGGTGATGTAACACAATGCTGATCTATCTACACGGCGATGTTACAATAGTTGTTTGTTATCTTTAAGCCAGGAACGACAGCGGTCACTTCGTAAAATGAATAGGAAAATATTTTGCAAAGTGATATTACCCTTTAAAGTGACTAGCATTGTTTTAAGAAAAAAGCATTGCCTTTGAAAAGAATTGACACGTTTAACGTGTTGCAGGTATTGGAGGAAGACGGAGATGGCATGCCAGTCAAATTTTTGACACTGATCATTCGTAAATCTATACTGGCCCATAAGGACTATGGAACTTACACCTGTGTTGGTAAAACCGACAATGCGGTTGCCGCGGATGCAGTGGAACTGAGGCAGCCAAAAGCAGGTTTGTAAAATCGGTGTTGAGAAGAATATGAAATGAATTACTTATTACATAAAATAGCAAATTTTCGGCGACTTTATTGTCTTGATTTAATGGCTTAGTTCGCGAAAGCCATGTTTCAGTGACTTTAATTAACGCAACTAATTAGTAAATTGTTAAATTGATGTAAAGTAATGTAAGAAGTCTTTAAATTGTTTACTAATAGTTCATATAAGCAGTATTTCAATTGTCAAATATGTACACATTAGCATTACTAAGTGGCTTAACTGACGTAAGCAGTGTTTAAATGCCGGTAGTTAAATTGACGAAAGCTAAGCCTCATAGGCGTAATTGACAGCAGCATTATTTAATTTGTTTTTGTTTTTCGAGAGAAGAGGCTGTGCAATGACTCAAGAGCTTAACGTGGACATTGTTTAAATGGCTTCATGGCTTTATTGACAATTGTCGAAATCAGTGGTTCAATGGTTATATTTAATAAGCAGTGTTTCACTGACTCAATTGACATAAACAGTGCTTCAATGATTTTATCGTTGTAAACAGTGTTTCACTGACTTTATTGATGTAAACTGAGATTCGATGATTTTATTGTTGTAAGCAGTGTTTCACTGACTTATTTGACATAAACTGTGCATCAATGGTTATATTTACGCAAAAAGTGTTTCACTGACTTAATTGATGTAAACTGTGCTTCAATGATTATATTTACGTAAACAGTGTTTCACTGACTTAATTGGCGTATACTGTGCTTCTATGGTTATATTTATGTAAACAGTATTTCACTGACTTAATTGACATAAACAGTGCTTTAATGATTGTATTGTTGTAAACAGTGTTTCACTGACTTAATTGACGTTAACTGTGCTTCAATGGTTATATTTGCGTAAACTGTGTTTCACTGACGACTTAATTGACATAAACAGTGCGTCAATGATTTTGATGTTGTAAACAGTGTTTCACTGACTTTATTGATGTAAACTGAGCTTCATTCATTTAATTGTTGTAAGCAGTGTTTCACGACTTAATTGACGTAAACTGTGCTTCAATGGTTACATTTACGTAAAACGTGTTTCACTGACTTAATTGACATAAAAAGTGATTCATTGATTATATTTACGTAAACATTGTTTCACTGACTTAAATGACGTAAACCGTGCATCAATGGTTATATTTGTGTAAAAGTGTTTCACTGACTTAATTGACATAAATAGTGTTTCAATGATTATATTTACGTAAACAGTGTTTGCATGACTTAATTGACATAAACTGTGCATCAATGGTTATATTTACGTAAACTGTGCTTCAATGAATGATTTCATTTGTTTTGACTTAATGACTCAATGACTTAATTGACGTTAACTGTGCTCCAATGGCTATATTGACTATTGACGTAAACAGTGTTTCAATGACTTAATTGACGTAAACTGTGCTTCAATGATTAAATTGACGTAAACATTGTTTCACTGAGTTAATTGACGTAAGCTGTGCTTCTATGATTATATTGACGTAAACACTGTTTCACTGACTTAATTTACGTAAACTGTGTTTCAATGATTATATTGACGTAAACATTGTTTCACTGACTTAATTGACGTAAGCTGTGCTTCTATGATTATATTGACGTAAACAGTGCTTCAATGACTTAATTGACGTAAACTGTGCTTCAATGATTATATTGACATAAACATTGTTTCACTGACTTAATTGACGTAAACTGTGTTTCAATGATTATATTGACGTAAACATTGTTTCACTGACTTAATTTATGTAAACTGTGCTCCAATAACTAAATTGACGTAAACATTGTTTCACTGACTTTATTGATGTAAACTGTGATTCAATGAATGATTTCATTGACGTAAACAGTGTTTCACTGACTAAATTGACGTAAACTGTGCTTCAATGGTTATATTTACGTAAACAGTGTTTCACTGACTTAATTGACGTAAGCTGTGCTTACATGCTTTTATTCTCGTAAATAGTGTTGCACTGACTTAATTGACATTAACTGTACTGCAATGATTTTATTTACGTAAACAGTGTTTCACCGACTCAATTGACGTAAGCTGTGCTTCAATGACTATATTTACGTAAACATTGTTGCACTGACTCAATTGACGTAAACTGTGCTTCAATGAAGAGTTTCATTGACGTAAACATTGTTTCACTGATTTAATTGACGTAAGCTGTGCTTCAATGGTTATATTTACGTAAACAGTGTTTCACTGACTTAATTGGCGTAAGCTATGCTTCAATGATGATATTAACGTAAACAGTGTTTCACTGACTTAACTGACGTAAACTGTGCTTCAATGGTTATATTTACGTAAACAGTGTTTCACTGACTTAATTGACATAAGCTGTGCTTCAATGATGATATTTACGTAAACTGTGTTTCACTGACTTAACTGACGTCAGCTGTGCTTCAATGATTCTATTTACGTAAACATTGGTTCACCGACTTAATTGACGTAAGCTGTGCTTCAACGATTATATTGACCTAAACATTGTTGCACTGACTTAATTGACGTAAACTGTGCTTCAATGAATGATTTCATTGACGTAAACAGTGTTTCACTGACTTAATTGACGTAAACTGTGCTTCAATGATTTTATTTACGTAAGCAGTGTTTCACTGACTTAATTGACGTAAACTGTGCTTAAATGGTTATATTTACATTAACAGTGTTTCACTGACTTAATTGACGTAAACTGTACTTCAATGATTATATTGACGTAAACAGTGTTTCACTGACTTAATTGACGTTAACTTTGCTTCAATTATTATATTAACGTAAACAGTGCTCCAATGACTAAATTGGCGTAAACTGTGCTTCAATGATTATATTTACGTAAACAGTGTTTCACTGACTTAATTGGCGTAAACTGTGCTTCAATGGTTATTTTTACGTAAACAGTGTTTCACTGACTTAATTGATTTAAGCTTTGCTTCAATGATTATATCTAGGTAAATAGTGCTCCAATGACTAAATTGACGTAAACTGTGCTTCAATAATTTTATTGACGTAAGCAGTGTTTCACTGACTTAATTGACGTTAACTTTGCTTCAATGATTATATTGACGTAAACAGTGCTTCACTGACTTAACTGGCGTAAACAGTGCTTCAATGACTTACTTGAGGACAGCAGTTTTTCAATGACTTTATTCTAATAATTCACATAAGCATGGTTTCAAGGGTTCAATAGACATGAACAGTATTTCAATGACATAACCACTGCTGTATGCAGTTTTTAAATTACTTAATAATTGACGTAAGCAGTGTTTTTAATAATTGCCGTAAACAGTGTTTAAATTACCTTATAGTCGTATAAATCTTCACTGTTTATATTGACGAATATGGTTTTTCAATGGTTTAATAAATGTAAGTGGTGATGGTTCCAGTGGCCCAGTTGAAATGAACAGCAAGTTCTTAAGTAAGCAGTGTTCCAATGCTAAACTGAAGTACATGTTGATAGGAAGAGGTATCTTTAAAGTCAGCTTCCAATCGTCTTAATGACCTTGTGAACAAATTTGATTACACACTCCTCAGTCGGTGTACTAATACCTCGTGCTTGTGTCTGACAAGTCTAAGATTTTTAATATTCTCAAGTAAATAAAAAACAAAACATATGTTATTTCTTTTTTGTTATAATATGATGTATAATTATTAGCATGTTTACTTCAGTGACTACAGACGAAGAAGGAAAAGTGATTAACTATAAAGACAACAAGAGAAAGCTGGTGGTGTAAAACCAAATACATGTGTGTAGTTTTAAAGATTGAACAGATGGAAATAACTTTAAATTTTATCAGCCAACGTTACATTTCTCCTACGATGAATTTGGGACTTCTCTTATATAGAAAAGCGTTTCCTGAATAATCCAAATTCGCAAGAAACTACAATGTAAATGCTGTATATAAATATAAACATATGTAACTATGACATTAAGACTCGGTTGCAATCGTTTTGTTAGAATTATGATTGAGTAAAGATTATGGCATATATGACCGTTGTCTCAAATAAAGAATATGTTATATCTGGCCGTTGTCTCAAATAAAGAATGTGTTATATCTGGCCGTTGTTTAAAATAAAGAATGTGTTATATCTGGCCGCTGTCTCAAATAAAGAATAAGGTATATCTAGCTGCTGTCTCAAATAAAGAATGCCTTATATCTAGCCGCTGTCACAAATAAAGAATGTCTTATATCTGGCCGCTGTCTAAAATAAAGAATGTCTTATATCTGACCGCTGTCTCAAATAAAGAATGTGTTATATCTGGCCACTGTCTAAAATAAAGAATGTCTTATATCAGACCGCTGTCTCAAATAAAGAATGTATTATATCTGGCCGCTGTCTAAAATAAGGAATGTATTATATCTGACCGCTATCTCAAATAAAGAATGTGCTATATCTGACCGCTGTCTCAAATAAAGAATGTATTATATCTGTCCGCTGTCTCAAATAAAAAAATTGTTATATCTGGCCGCTGTCTCAAATAAAGAATGTGTTATATCTGGCCACTGCCTCAAATAAAGAATGTGTTATATCTGGCCTCAGTCTCAAATAAAGAATGTGTTATATCTGGCCACTGTCTCAAATAAAGAATGTGTTATATCTGGCCGCTGTCTCAAATAAAGAATGTGTTAAATCTCGCCACTGTCTCAAATAAAGAATGTGTTATATCTGGCCGCTGTCTCAAAAAAAGAATGTGTTATATCTCGCCACTGTCTCAAATAAAGAATGTGTTATATATGGCCGCTGTCCAAATAAAGAATGTGTTACATCTGGCCACTGCCTCAAATAAAGAATGTGTTATATCTGGGCGCTGTATCAAATAAAGAATGTGTAATATCTGACTGCTGTCTCAAATAAAGAATGTATTATATCTGGCCACTGTCTCAAATAAAGAATGAGGCATATCTGGCCGCTGTCTCAAATAAAGAATGTGTTATATCTGGCCATTGTCACAAATGAAGAATGCGTTATATCTTGGCACTGTCTCAAATAAAGAATATGCAATATATGGCTGCTGTCTCAAATAAAGAATGTCTTATATCTGGCCGTTATCTCACATAGAGAATGTGTTATATCTGCCCGCTGTCTAAAATAAAGAATGTGTTATATCTGGCCGCTGCCTCAAATAAAAAATGTGTTTTATCTTGCCACTGTCTCAAATAAAGAATGTGTTATATCTGGCTGCTGTCTCAAATAAAGAATGTGTTATATCTGGCCGCTGCCTCAAATAATGTGTTATATCTGGCCTCCGTATCAAATAATGTGTTATATTTAGCCAATGTCTCAAATAAAAATGTGATATCTGGCCACTGTCTCAAATAAAGAATGTCTTATATCTGGCCGTTGTCTCAAATAAAGAATGTGTTATATCTGGCCGCTGTCTCAAATAAAGAATGCGTTATATCTGGCCGCTGTCTCAAATAAAGAATGTGTTATATCTGGCCACTGTCTTAAATAAAAGAATATGTTATATCTGGCCCCTGTCTCAAATAAAGAATTTGTTATATCTGGCAGCTGTCTCAAATAAAGAAAGTGTTATATCTGGCTACTGTCTCAAATAAAGAGTGTGTTATATCTGGCCGCTGTCTCAAATAATGTGTTCTATCTACCCACTGTCTCAAATAATGTGTTATATCTGGTCACTGTCTCAAATAAAAATCTGATATCTGGCCACTGTCTCAAATAAAAAATGTGTTATATCTGGACTTTGTCTCAAATAATATGTTATATGTGGCCGTTGACTCAAATAAAGAATGCGTTATATCTGGCCTCTGTCTCAAATAATGTGTTATATCTGGCCACTGTCTCAAAAAATGTGTTATACCTGGTCACTGTCTCAAATAAAAAATCTGTTATATCTGGCCACTGTCTCAAATAAAAAATGTATTATATCTGGCCTCTGTCTCAAATAATGTGTTATATGTGGCCGTTGTCTCAAATAAAGAATGTGTTATATCTGGCCGCTGTCTTAAATAAAGAATGTGTTATATCTGGCCTCTGTCTCAAATAAAGAATGTGTTATATCTGGCCTGTGTCTCAAATAAAGAATGTGTTATATCTGGCCGCTGTCTCAAATAAAGAATTTGTTATATCTGACCACTGTCTCAAATAAAGAATGTATTGTATGTGGCCGCTGCCTCAAATAAAGAACGTGTTATATCTGGCCGCTACCTCAAATAAGAAAGTGTTATATCTGGCCGCTGCCTCAAATAATGTGTTATCTCTGGCCACTGTCTCAAATAAAGAATGTGTTATATCTGGCTACTGCCTCAAATAAAGAATATGTTATATCTAGCCGCTTCCTCAAATAATGTGTTATCTCTGGCCACTGTCTCAAATAAAGAATGTGTTATATCCGGCCGCTGTCTCAAATAAAGAATGAGGTATATCTGACAGCTGTCTCAAATAAAGAATGTGTTATATCTGGCCACTGTCTCATATAAAGAATGTATTTTATGTGGCCGCTGCCTCAATTACAGAACGTGTTATATCCGCTGCCTCAAATAAAGAACGTGTTATATCTGGCCGCTGCCTCAAATAATGTGTTATCTCCGGCCACTGTCTCAAATACAGAATGTGCTATATCTGGCTACTGCCTCAAATAAAGAATGTGTTATATCTAGCCGCTACCTCAAATAATGTGTTATCTCTGTCCACTGTCTCAAATAAAGAATGTGTTATATCTAGCCGCTGTCTCAAATAAAGAATGTGTTATATCTGGTCGTTGTCTCAAAAAAAGAACGTTCTATATCTGGCCAGTGTCTCAAATAAAGAATGTGTTAAATCTGGGCGCTGTCTCCAATAAAGAATGTGTTATATCTGACCGCTGTCACAAATAAAGAATGTGTTATATTGGCCGCTGTCTCAAATAAAGAATGTGTTACATCTGGCCGCTGTCTCAAATAAAGAATGAGGTATATCTATCCGCTGTCTCAAATAAAGAATGTCTTATATCTAGCCGCTGTCACAAATAAAGAATGTGTTATATCTGGCCGCTGTCTCAAATAAAGAATTTGTTATATCAGGCCGCTGTCTCAAATAAAGAATGTCTTATATCTAGCCGCTGCCTCTAATAAAGAATCTGTTATATCCGGCCGCTGTATCAAATAAAGAATGAGGTATATCTGACCGCTGTCTCAAATAAAGAATGTGTTATACCTGGCCACTGTCTCAAATAAAGAATGTGTTAAATCTGGTCGTTGTCTCAAATAAAGAATGTGTTATATCTGGCCAGTGTCTCGAATAAAGAATGTGTTATATCTAGGCGCTGTCTCCAATAAAGTATGTGTTATATTTGGCCGCTGTCTCAAATAAAGAATGTGTTATATCTGGCCGCTGTCGCAAATAAATAATGTGTTATATCTGGCCACTGTCTCAAATAAAGAATGTGTTATATCTGGCCGCTGTCTCAAATAAGGAATGTGTTATATCTGGCCTCTGTCTCAAATGAAGAAAGAGGTATATCTAGCCGATGTCTCAAATAAAGAATGTCTTATATCTGGCCGCTGTCTCAAATAATGTGTTTTATCTGGCCACTGCCTCAAATAATGAATGTGTAATATATGGCCGCTGTCTAAAATAATGTGTTATATCTGGCCACTGTCTCAAATAAAGAATGTGTTATATCTGGCCGCTGTCTCAAATAATGTGTTTTATCTGGCCACTGCCTCAAATAATGAATGTGTAATATTTGGCCGCTGTCTAAAATAATGTGTTATATCTGGCCACTGTCTCAAATAAAGAATGTGTTATATCTTGCCGTTGTCTCAAATAATGTGTTTTATCTGGCCACTGCCTCAAATAATAAATGTGTAATATTTGGCTGCTGTCTAAAAATATGTTTTATATCTGGCCACTGTCTCAAATAAAGAATGTGTTATATCTGGCCGCCGTCTAAAATAATGTGTTATATCTGGCCACTGTCTCAAGTAATGTGTTATATCTGGACACTGTCTCAAATAAAAAAATGTGTTATATCTGACCGCTGTCTCAAATAAAGAATGTTCTATATCGGGCCGCTGTGTCAAAAAAAGGAGTGTGTTATATCTGGCCGTTGTCTCAAATAAAGAATGTGTTATATCTGGCCACTGCCTCAAATAAAGAATGTGTTATATCTGGCTGCTGTCTTAAATAAAGAATGTGTTATATCTGGCCGCTGTCTCAAATAAAGAATGTGTTATATCTGGCCACTGTCACAAATAAAGAATGTGTTATATCTGGCCACTGTCTCAGATAAAGAATGTGTTATATCTGGCTGCTGTCTCAAATAAAGAATGTGTTATATCTGGCCGATGCCTCAAATAATATGTTATATCTGGCTACTGACTCAAATAAAGAATGTAGTATATCTGGCCTCTGTCTCAAATGATGTGTTTTATATGGCCACTGTCTCAAATAAAGAATGTCTTATATCTGGCCGCTGTCTCAAATAAAGAATGTGTTATATCTGGCTGCTGTCTCAAATAAACAATGTGTTATATCTGGCCGCTGTCTCAAAAAATGTGTTATATCTGGCCACCGTCTCAAATAAAGAATGTCTTATATCTGGCCTCTGTCCCAAATATGTGTTATATCTGGCCACTGCCTCAAATAATGAATGTGTAATATTTGGCCGCTGTCTCAAATAATGTGTTTTATCTGGCCAATGTCTCACATAAAGAATTTGTTATATCTGACAACTGTCTCAAATATAGAATGTGTTATGCCAGGCCACTGTTTCAAATAAAAAATGTGTTATATCTGGCCGCTGCCTCAAATAATGTGTTATCTCTGGTCACTGTCTCAAATAAAGAATATGTTATATCTGGCCGCTGCCTCAAATAATGTGTTATCTCTGGCCACTGTCTCAAATAAAGAATGTGTTATATCTAGCAGCTGTCCCAAATAATGAATTTGTTATATCTGGGCGCTGTCTCAAATGAAGGATGTGTTATATCTGGGCGCTGTCTCAAATAAAGAATGTGTTATATCTGCCCGTTGTCTCAAATAAAGAATGTGTTATATCTGGCCGCTGTCTCAAATAAAGAATGTGTTATATCTGGCCGCTGTCTCAAATAAAGAATGTGTTATATCTGGCCGCTGTCTCTAATAAAGAATGTGTTATATCTGCCCGTTGTCTCAAATAAAGAATGTGTTTTATCTGACCGCTGTCTCAAATAAAGAATGTGTTATATCTGGCCGCTGTCCCAAATAAAGAATGTGTTATATCTGGGCGCTGTCTCAAATAAAGAATGTGTTATATCTGGCCGCTGTCTCAAACCTGAATATTGCAAGTTGACTATTACCACTTGATAAAAATGCTATATAATGTATGAATATGTGAATAGTTTGTGAAATGAAACAATAGGGAGATTAATGTTAAAGAAATTAAATATACTGCAAAGAATGTGTTATATCTGGCCACTGTCTCAAATATAAAATGTGTTGTATCCTCAAATAAAGAATATGTTATATCTGGCCGTTGTCTCAAATAAAGAATGTTTTGTACCCTCAAATATTGAATGTGTTATATCTGGCTGT